>CAHIKZ030001776.1:260000-285000 GCA_903632075.3 Acanthosepion pharaonis | reverse complement strand
ACTTTTCTATTCTCTCAATTATAGTGAATCTGGCATGGGTTTTTGAAATCGTGTTTTCTAGGCGGAAATGTTGTTCTACAGGTAATAACTGTTCATCTCCAGAGTCGGCAGTCTGTTTCATAATTAATCGGAATCTTCAAACCATTTTATGGATACAGGTAGAATAAGAAGTAATGACCTGAATGCGTTTAAGCATAAAACAGACTGTCACCGCTGGGTATTAATGTCTACTTTTATATTTTCATACGCTCCGTCCATGATATTGAGGATTTTAACCAGTACGAAATCACAGGTTTTAAAAATGTTTTATTGTTAGGTGTGTATGTTATATGTGAAATCTCGTGTGTTTTAAATGGAATTTCTGACACATTCAATTATTCAATAAATATTTGTCAAAAGTTCGTTGGAAAAAGTCTTTTCTTTAAATAATTTTTCTTTCCAATTATATTTTTTTTCATAAATAAGCAATACCTTTCAATATATGGTTCTATTTATTTTCTCTCAACATTTCCCTTGTCATTTCTCTCTTTCTTTCATTTGCACCCTTTCTCTCTCTCTCTCTCTCTCTCTCTCTCTTTCCCTGTCTACTCTTCCCAATTCCTCTTATTCTTTCAACTTAGTAAACATTGAAATGAAAACTGTTCTCAAAATACTCAAGAGACAAAAACTATACAAATTAAACATTTTCAAATTCCGTTTCAAAAACTAATCTTTCGGCCATATTTACCATATTGTTTCTGCCAAAAGTTCCAACGTAAACTGAAAATCCCTACTGCTTTATGGACCACTGAGGTCTAAAGTTAATAGAGAATAAAAAGAAAATATGTACTGTAAATGGGAAACACCATTGCACTTTTGTCTAATTGAAAGATATAGAGAACACTGTCTCAATCTGAAAGAAATCTCACCTAAAACAGATGGAATCAATAACCCGAACAATGTTTTCCTTTCTTTTATTCTTCGTTCGTAATTTTGTTTGTTTTTGCTTTATGCTTTCCATCTTGTTTTTTAGCAAAGTTCAAGTTTAAGGAAAATAGATTCGTTTCTTCTTGTGACTAACTCTTTGCATTTCTTTATTGATTGATTCTTTTCCTACGTCTCTTGAATGGACAGTGAAAAAAATCCTTTTTCTCTTGATTACACACTGTTCTTTTGCTCCCAATATATATATATATATATATATATATATATATATATGATTTAGATGAGAAAGAGAGAGAGATGACTGATCAAGTCCATCAGAGAACGAGATACATTGAAATACTTAGAATAAATCTGTAGAGAAGACATATTGAATAAAATAGTATTTAGTCTTTGCTGATGCGTTTCACCATTTGAATTTATCAAGGCAAGTGATAATAAACAAACACAAAATGTTGCGTTTACATTTGTTATTCAAAAAAGAAATTTAAAAAATCGCTCGTTGTGTGACACTCGTTTTGGATATTAATAACTTTTTTTTTCCATTTTTTTAAAACTAAGAATGTTTTTTTGTTCTCCATCTCGACAATGTAATTAAATTTTTCAGAATAAATATGTAGAAAAGACAACAAACTATATATATATATATATATATATATATATATATATATATATATATATATATATATATATATTTAAAATAATGGATTAATTCGACTATTATTTAATATATTTTAAGTTTATAAAACGTTATTTTTACGTGATACAATTTATATTAAGTCAACTTTCTATTTCTAATTAAATATATATTATTGTACATTTATATGGTAGAATTTTCAGGAAATTTCGCAATATTATGTTTCTTCAACAAAAATCGAACGGTTCCGTATATGATTACATGTTCAATTCCTTTCAAAATAATCATATTTTCTACGAACACAAGACATTTCTTACTTTATAAATGTTTTTATTTAGTGGTTTACAAATGTAATAAAATATATTTTTTAAGTGTAAACTGACGCCTAACGGCCTGAACATTGGAGCAACTTTGTCAAAAAATTGGGCATTTCGTCATGGTACCTAGCTACTAGCCCCTTATATTAGGGAAACAAAATATACTCTAGGTTTGCTTTGGACCGCACAATCACGAAAGACTCCACAGCAAAATTACTCCTTTTAAGAAATGCACATAACACTGTGGAAACAAAATATTAACCTGAATACATGTGCTATTAGATATTCAGTTAAAACTTTATTCTACCGTCTTCTGGCGTGGTCTTACTCATGTTAAGGCACCGTTTGCATCAGCGCTTTAGATATTTAGACTCATGATTTGATGTTGATTAATCTGGTGAAAGAGTAAAGTGCAGGCAAGGAACAGGCCAATGAGATATAGACGTTATTTTTTCTTTAATTTGTGTACTTTAACGAGAATTGCTGCATTTATAACACGTCGTTGGCTCTTTGATATTACACATAATAATCAAATAAACATTTGATAGGAAAACAAGTTTCGGGACGGCGGTATAGTGCGCTGGAGATCAACGACTTAAAAAAGAAGCATTGGCAGTCCGGATGCAGTCCATACAACAGATCATAATAAATGATTCCCCAGAATTATAAACACAGGCCTGCCGCTGCTAATCATTTACTTGCAGCTGGACTTAGAGCGTATTTGCCTATAGCCAAATTTTTAATCCAACCCTTTTTGTGAACATCTTCAGTGTCGTCGCAAATTATGAACGTTTGCATATCTGCCAAAGATGTGTGAGCGACATCTTCCAGAACGTATTGTCCACGAAAAACAAGGTCAAATTCTGGCATCATGGTGTGGGGTGCTATCAATTACAACATTTTGTATTTGAGAATGGAACGTTGAACAGCGCTGTGTACTTTCAAAACGTCCTTCAAACGTTTCTGCTACAATTCCTGCAACTAAAATTTGGTTTGCTATTCCAACATCTGGAGGATAAACATTCAAGTGAGGTTAGCGAGTGTTTATCGAAACGCTGATGCAGTTGATAAAGATATTGTAAGATGAGTTAATTGCAATCTTAGAGAGAAAGGAGAAATTGATCTGAGTGACAGACCCCACACGGTTATGTTCATGCATAAGTAAAAATTCTCGTTACTGCATTGGCACATTGTCAAAAATCAGAGAAGTTATGCTTCAAACTAGGTTAAATTTAAGATGAGCATTTATATTTTGCAGTTTGATAATGCAAGAACTCAAAACAACTTCTGATCAGAGAAGCAATCACTGCTCATGACTGGAAGACGTTGTCTCATCCAGTTGATAATTCTCATTCCATGTAATCCTGGTACGTTTATTTTAGTATGTTTTTGTACTTAATGGATAGCGGCTTGGATTGAGGAATCGGAGAAGCTGAGTTCGAATTCCAGTCGGATCCATTACATTCATTACGAAAAATATACATAACCTTTATAGCTATGAATCCTCCTCATCTCCATACCTCCCATAGTTATGAGTAAATAGCAACAACAGACTGGGTTCTATAGCCTTGGTTTAACTTTCTAATGAATAAAAGAAATGGCATCCTACTGCGGGAAAAAAATCTGCCTCGTCAGTCATGTATCGAAAAACACATGATCGCCTATGCGTGTATCACGCAAGGCAGATAACTGAATCCTAAATCTGTTATAATTAAAGAACAGGCATTTTGACATTTGTTTATATATATATATATATATATATATATATATATATAAATATGTGTGTGTGTGTGTGTGTGTGTGTGTGTGTGTGTGTGTGTGTGTGTGCGTGTGTTTTGAACAATAAAAAGTATTAAAAAATTAAAATTTTCAGACTCACTGGGTTGTATATCAATAAATTTTTGTTTTATTATTTGAAGTAGGTTCCTCGACTAGTTTCGGCCATCATGGACATCATCAGGCGAAAAAGAAATACCTGTTTGCTATTAGCAGTAAACAATAGGAGTGAATGACTATTTCTAAAGAAATTGGACTTTATCTGTAGTTTTCATTTGTTTTGATTTTTTTATCGTTAACTTTGGTTAGTCCTTGTGTTGAACAAACGGACTCTTTCAAATTGTTTTTAAGATAGACGTTTGGGGACTTTAAGAATTCGCTACTAGTTAATTTTGACAGTTGCTGGGAATGGGATGGGTGTGTTAAGTGTATGTTATCTTCTGGGTCTTTAGACATGTACGTGATGTGTGTTTGTGTATATATTAGTATGAGTACGTGTATAAGTGTGAGACCTTAACACCTCTGCAAACATGTCTGTCTTGTGTGGGTGAGAAATGTGGGTAGGGCTTGATTTCTGGGGCTATATATTAATTCTATCTATGCTGCTAATCTGTGGTGAAAACCTATATATATATATATATATATATATATATATATATATATATGAAAAAAATATTGCTTTAATGCATAATATATTTACAGGAATATATGCGCAATATCAGCGACAGAGCGTCTGAAAATATGAAAATGGACACTGAATTCTACGCCGGTAGTGACACTTTGTTTTATGCTTGAACGCTATGTCTAAGTATATATATATATACATATATACATATATATATATATATATATATATATATATATATATATATAGGATGTATCAAAATAAAATTTTTTGGGGTGGGGAGGGCGTATTCCTCACACTGAAACAAGCTCAAAAGTCAATATAAATTATTTCCGCAAGTCCTTCGTTTTTCATTTATTAGGTTTAAAGAAAGTTTATAGTAGATGACGCTTTGTTGCTATATAGACCAAGTTACATTTTCACTCGTGTACAATTGTGCCAAGTTTGTCTTCAGCATTTATCATGTGTAGTAGTGAGTTAACTGTGATGTGCCCCCTTTCACACTGGCAGGATTTTCATATTGCGAGCATGCAATATGACTTTTTGCATACTGGCATGTGAATGGACGCGAGACTGCGCACCTGTATCAGATTTCGTTCGTAGACCGAAGACAGCCGAGTCATCCAAACTTTGCTGTTGTTTATCGTTGCGTTGCTGAGAGAGGATCCGCGGCACCACAAACTATACATCGAGGAAAACCAAGATCCGCTCTTACGCATACATTCTACAGGCTATCAGAGACGATCCAGGGATCAGCACACGTCAAGTGGCCCTAGAATGTTGTACATCTGATAGTACCGCATGGAGGGTACTTCAAAAGCAGCTCCTATATCCGTATCATTTGTAACGTTTGCAGGATCTTTCCCCCTTTGTCACTCACCAGAGAAGTTTTGCCGATGGTTTATTGCACAAACTACCGATCCGTTGTTTGCCTCTTTAGTCGTGTTTCGCATGAGGCAACATTTGGAAGAGATGGAATAACAAATTTACACAACGAACATTTGTGGGCGGATCGGAATCCCCATGGTACAATACAGGCTAGACACCAGCATCAGTTTACGATTAATGTGTTCTTCCAGCACGTCTTACAGGAGCTGTCCACAGTGACTTTTTTCGAACACACTTCTACTAGAGTATATATCCCTGCTAATACGAAGACACTTATGGTTCATGTATGATGGGGCTCCAGCACATTTTTGTCACATTTTCGCAAAGCAATGGATGACATCTACCATAAAAGATGGATTAATAGAGGAGGACCGCTTCTATACCCCGCACGTTCCACCGAACTCAATCCTTTGGATTTTTATCTCTGGGGTCACCTAAAAAGATTGGTTTCTGCAGCAGACATTAATAGGTGCAAGACGCTTCATCAACTTGTCATGGAGTCCATTCATCGAGCTGACTGGTGTCTGTGGGTACAGAAGCAATCGGCGGACATTTTTAACATTTGTTATGAATTGCTGTGTTGAGGTACAACAATTTATATGGACATTTTACCTTGTTTTGATATCAGGAACCCGCCCCAAATTTTGTAAATTTTGAATTGGACATTTAACAAACTCTACCCTAAACGTTAAACTTAATAACTAAAAAACGAAGGATTAGCTGACATATTTAATATGAATATTTGAACTAGTTTTGATGTGAGGAAACGGACCTCAAAGTTTGTAAAGTATTTTAATACACCGTGTATGCGTGTATATATATATATATATATATATATATATATATATATATATATATATATAATATAAAGATAGCTAGATAGATATAGAGAAATGATAGAAATGAACAGTCGGATATATATGTAGATGTAACTGGATAAGAAATAGAGTTTAATTTTAAAAAACAGCTTTAAAATAACCATATATATATATATATATATATATATATATATATATATATATATATATATATATATATATATATATATATATATATATATATATATATATATATATAGAGAGAGAGAGAGAGAGAGAGATGGCTATTTTTAATTTATTTTGTTTAAACGTTATTTTGATTGATACTCATATTCCCTGTATATATATATATATATATATATATATATATATATATATATATATAAACGCTTTATATCTATTTGATGATATGAGCGTGTTTGTCCCGTATGTCTCCTGTGTGTGTCTTTTCGTATCTATTTATATAGAGAGCACGCATTGCTTTTAGACCTATTCTCACACGTACACGTACACGTACCAACAAACATATACATACATTCACTCTCTTTCTGCGTCTCCCCCTATCAACTCTCCCACACACACACATACACAGATGCGTATGTGTGTGAGGGGCGTTCTAGATTGAGATTGGGAGATAAAATATGGTAGATTTGCATACATTTATATATATGCTAACACATATAGAAATATTTCAGGTTTTATTTTTTCAATTCTGGCAATCTAACCTCAGTGTCCACTTTTATATTCAGACGCGCTCTATCCCGGATATTAAATACCCATAAATATAGCATACCTTAAAACTATATTCTTATATATATATATATATATATATATATATATATATATATATGTGTGTGTGTGTGTGTGTGTGTGTGTGTGCGTGTGTGTAAAATAGAAAATAGTTTGGTTAATAAAACAAGAATAAACGAAAGGGTACCAATATAATCAGTAAGAAACCCTTATTGAATATTAATTACTAACCGTATGACAGATTTGAAGCGAAACGAAAAAGTTTTAAGTTTGGAATTTTCGGACACGCCTGTGTCCTTCATCAACGGAGCGATAAATAAACAGAGAAATGGGAATTACTAATCGACAGATGTTTTTGTAGACGGTGTATATTTTGGTGGAAAACATATTATTAGCAAACACTCGATCTCTATCTGATTCCTCGCTGTGCGAAAGTTTTTATGAAAATAAACTTAAATTTAAACATTTGTTCGGTTAAAAGCGTTAGGCCGGTCTAATATTACTAGTAGTTGGTGGAGGAGTAAGATTGTCAGCATAGATGAAGAGAGTTATAGTTTGCTGAGTGGGGAATACGTCTAGCGTGTGGTTAGTGAGTCGAAAAATTGTTCGACCAAGATGTCAATTTCAGAAAAACGAGCTGTCGTTAGCATAACTTGTCCATTCCTGAAAGACGGGCTGTTGGCAGGATAACATCAAACGAGACAAAAAGGGAGGAGGAACAAAGGAATATATAGTAATAAAACATATATATTTATAAATTTACTGATTAAGATATTCTTTGTACAATTTTTTTTTTGTGTGTGTGTGTGAATTTGAATCTTGTATTCTGTATGCAAAGACGAAATTTTATATTTACTTTTCTACGAGAGGTGTTAAAAAGCTGGTACAACAAAAAATAATCTGACGTTAGCTCATGTCATATTTTATGGATTTAGATGGTGTTGTCACTACAGCATGCTTGAGCACTTTAAAGTGCGAAAATACAAGACAGTGAGTTGTCTGTTTTTATAAACGTTTAACATATCAACTAATGATGTCTTGTTGAGTATGGTGGTATAGTCTATACCTTCTACGATTGAGTTGGAATTAGGATTTATGTAGAGAACTTATTCCAGAATTGTTGTAAAAATAGTCGAGAATTTAAATTTTTATTGTCATAAACACTAGCCGTCTTTTCGACGAAATTTGCAGCGCTATTATTTAAATTGTTAGTTTATTACTTGATTTTTTTAAATCATTTATATATAAGTGAGGCGTTATAAGACGCAAGGGGTTATATATAAATAAAAGGAAGGCAGGAGATGGCGACTGAGACTGAATTTAAATTTTGAATATTGAATATGACAGGGGATATAGAAATCGGGAAAACAGTTCCACAGGTGAGACATATGAGAAAAGAAATTATTAGAACAGAACTTAAAATTATATCTAGCTATTTCAACATTAAAATGATGAAATTTAATTGCCAATCTAAGAGTACGTTTAAATTCATGGATTCGAAATACCAATGAAGAGAACTCATTAGAACAACCGTCATAAAAATCTTTATAGAAATGACAGAGGGAAGCCACGTCACGGCGATAGGAAAGTGACTGAATTTGAGGTGTCAACCAGGACTGATGACATTACAGACCATTCTTTGGATTTTGTTGAGAATCTCGAGATATATAGCCAGGGTACCAGACCAGATATGGTAGTAATATTCAATGCCTGGAAGAATGGTAGATTTATAAATGTGAAAGATGGATTATGACAAGATTTAATGGGAGAACATATTTCTTTCCCGGAAAAAAAGATATTCCCTCGCCTTTGGGCAACAAATATTAAAACATTCAAAAACTCTAAGGCTTACACATATAATTTTCAAAGATACAAACTGAACTCATTTTTTTTAAACTGAACACTAAAAAAGTGACACTAGGGAAAACCCACCAGGGAGAAGAGTTTGGATATTAATCAAGTTATGCAAAATATACACTCTTAAAAATAATCCAAGCATATGTGAGCAACTTTGAAAATTACGATGAGTAACTTGAACGCTTTTACGACGACTTCACTAATATTATAGTCGAAGAAAAAAAATTACACTCTTTTACTGATTAACTTCAATGCAAAAGTAGGAACAAGTTAAGGGACAAAACCTAGTTTAGAAATATTTGAAATAGAGAATAGAAATGAGAAAGTTGAAATGTTAGTTAATTTCTCAAATATATAAATTATATTACGAACACGTTTTCTCAAAAGAAAAAAACCCACTAGTTAAACAAAAAAGAAATTGGCTTCATAACAAAGCCTATACCATTATAGGTGTAGCTCTCATAGAATAGTAACTAGAAAGTCAACTTTAATTTTTAAAATTCAATGAACCAAAATGATTCCCAAAAGAAAACATATCCTAATATGAGCATCATCAATTTCAGTCAGAAATCATGAACAGATTCATCTTTTGTGAAAAACGAAAATAAAATAGAAAATATGATGAATAAATTGCTAACAATAATTAATAAAGTAGCAGAGATAACAGGGAAAACAAATGTTAATAGTAATAACAAAGAGAAATACTCACCAACACTAGAACTGGCAGAAAAGAGGAGAAATACGGTCATAAATTATTATGAGAGACAAAACTGAAATTGCCTTATTAAACACATGCCAGTGACATTATCATAAAGCATAACGGTCACGTAAAGTTTTTAAAATATTTGAATACAGAAATGTCTACATTATTTCAGATCTTGAAAATGACCAGAAGCATGGTTGGGAAAGTTCGATCACATATATTCGGACATAAGCATACGCCCTCCTGTAAAAGAAAGAAAGAAAGAATGAATGAATGAATGAATAAACTAAAAATTAAGAGAAAACAATCCTTGTCTGTCGTTTTCAGTGAAATTTTATCAATGAAAATTGTTGCCGAAATACATCACACACACACACACACACACACACATTTATATATATATATAAGTGATTAATAGATTTTATTTTTAATCCGACATTATTTCTTAAATATTATATTTTAATGGATACAGCTATTTGGGGGAAACATCCCCACTTCTTTATTTTTATTTTAACAGCGGGAATTACACTTAATTGACTTGTGTATTCGAGTCTTAATAAAGAAAATGTGTTCACCATCTGGGTTTGAACCCTAAATCCCCTTTTTATGGAAGTCACACACACACACACACTTCTGTAGACATACCCACACACAAATATATATCTATATATAAAATAATTTTATCATATATATACAAAAATATGGTTCTCACCCGTTTCGGTGCAGTTGAAATTATACTTAGTGGGATGCAAGTTAATATTTGCAGTGAGTAAACTGTTTTTGTCTATATGATAAAACTAACGATAAATAATTATCTCTCTACTATCGGTATCGAACCCTCTTTTGGATTAATGCTGTGTTATATATTACTTTCGTTCTCATTGCATATATATATATATATATATATATATATATATATATATATATATATATATATATATATATATATATATATATATATAAACATATTTAGGCAGTAAGTATTCATTCTATCTGGTTTTATTAAATTCAAGTGACAAGTTCTGTCTGTATAATATTAAATAAAGATCATGTTTTTTTTGCTGTTTTCCTCAAGTACTTTCAACGCCTCATTCATTACCAAGAACCATGCGTTCTTGTATAGTAGGAACATAGTATTTTTACAGAACTTTGCGATTTGTATCTGCTTAATTTAATATTATGGGTAACAGGTAAAATCAGTAAACCACACCGAAAAAAAGTTATTATTTTATACGCATATTAAACATTTTATATATTATATACAATCTCTTGTAGTGAAAGCTATTTTATTTTGTGGGTTGCTTAAAATATATATAATATAGTTATAATATCTCCGAGGATATTGAGTTTTTTGCCTGCATTGTTTGCTTCTGTTGTGTTTTCATATTATCCACTAATATTTGTTCTGTGTTGATAATTGTATTTGGTTGTTTCTGATGCGATGATCGTTATTTATTATGAATTAGACATTTCCAAAGTATGTAACTATCAGTAAAATTATGAATAAAAACGGTTCGTTACTTTTGTCCGACTATATTCTAATATTGTACTAAGATGATAACTATACTTTTTTTTTTGAAGAAATCTCTGAAAATATAATACGAAAAAACGTAACAAATATTACATCAGACAGTAATCGTGAAATTTCAACTCAATTTAATATCGTAATAAATTTGTTTTATCATTTATCACTCTGTAACCGAAAAGCTGTCCAATCTGGGCTAGAGACCCTCCTTCCTCAATTTCCAGCCAAACAGAGTTAAAAAAGATTTTTTTTTTTTTTTTTTTTTTTTGTGTGATTAATTGATTTCCACCCTACAAAAATCTTTTTCCACAAATGAAATATTTGTAGCCTCTCGTTATTCAAACATTATTCCCCAGAACTGTTGCATTGTGGAACGTACTTCCGAGATGATGCTTCCCTGATCATTATAATCTTAATCGCTTCAAGATATACGGTCAACAGTTATCTAGCCTACATATTTTCATAAAAATGCATCTATTGCTTAAAACAACTTAATTTAGTAACACTTTTTTTAATGAGACGATTTACTAATTTTTAATAACCAAAGAAAAGCGGGCTTTACATAGTTAAAAAAAAAACTGAGCTGTCCATTTCGATCATCGCATTTTTAACAACCAAATACAATTATCAACACAGAACAAATATTAGTGGATAATTAAAACACAACATAGCAAGTGTTGTGGATTTCATTTAAATCCGGTCTCAAATGAATGAGAAACGCAGGAATGAAATATAGCAAATAGATGTATTCACGTAATAATTTATTGGTAATACAGTTAGTAGATCCAGAAATGCGGTTAGTAGCAAGAATAATATATATATACAGTCTGGGAAATTCAGCATCGAAGTATTGACTTCCTTCTGAGTCTAAATTGCTCAACTTTTACTCCTACAAAGCAGTTACCTTTGTACAACTCACTGTCACTGTATCACTATCACTGTATCACCCCCCTCTTGTATTCACCGGCAGCAGTACAAGTACACACTGGGCGAGTCCACTTGTATGAAAAAGCCGTGGACCCCTTACAATATTTCCTCTGATCCCTTTTAGGGGAGTTAGTATTTTTTTTTATGGTCGATAACCAGAGGTCCGGTAAATTTTCTCTTCCTGTTTTAAATGATCTCATGCGTACAATAGGTGTATACTGGTTTTTGTTCTTGTTTGGTAATAATTTGTCAAACACAGACCGTATTTTTTACCTTCGTCCTCTGCATAAATTCATAATTTTTCCGCTTCTCTTCTTATCTCTCGCAAAGTCACAGGTTTTTCCTTTTTTGCCTTGTATAATTCTTTACTGTTTTCATCTATGGTAGCAAATGGCATGTTTCGCTTCTTTTTTACAACTTTATGGACGTTTTTTTTTAATTTAATTTAGCTGCACCCTTACAAAACGTTGAACTTTTTGTATCCAGTCGATACCTACTAGATTTTCAGTATCTTTCATGACGTATATTTTATTTTTTTTGTTTTGCCGTGAAATTTAACATTCACGATTATTTCTCCTTCAAATTTTATTCGCTTGCCAATAACCGACTTTGCAATTTTTTGTGTATGTAACATGGTTGGTCTGTTAAGTTTTCTCCATGTCTGTAGGTTGATTATCGTGAGGTCGGAACCCAAATCCAGTTGCAATTTTATCTTTTTATTTAAAATTTCAAGTTCCACATATATTCCTTATGTTGGTGTTGTCTTCGTTATGCATCCTAGTAGCTCTTATTCTACTAGTATCTTTTCTGTTCCTACATCGGGATGCCTTGTGGCCCAGTTTTCCACACTCAAGACAGTTTTTATATCTAAAACGGCAATCCTTGTTCCAATGTAGTCCTCCACATCGATAACATGCTGATGTCTGGGGGGTATATTTGCTTCGATTTTCGTCATAATTTGTCCTGTATGTTGTACTTTTTCTCTTATTATAGAATTTTTTTTCTTTCCGGGGAGGGTGAGAATCTTTTTTCATTATTATAGTATTTTTGTTTTCTTTCCGGGGAGGGTGAAGAACGTAGACTTTTGTTTAACTTACGTATATGAGATACAGCTGACTCCTCAATGTCCTTCGCGTCATTCTTTATACTTAGGCAACTCTGGCAATCTTCCGATAATTGTTGCAGTGTTAGCCCAGGTTCATTTTGTAATTTTGAAAGTATTCTTTTGCGCATTTCGCTATCTTTTGTTGAAACTAACCCTTGAACAAAGATGGGACATTTGAAATTGTCCGGGGTTAATTCCGCTAATTTGAAGTCGTCGCAACGTTTATTTACGATTGCGGCAAACGTGGATTAATCCTCATTATCGCCCTTTACCAGGTTAAGGCATTTCACATCTCCTGTGGAAGAGTGATGTTTTTGGACTAAAGAGTTCTTTAAGACATGTCACTGCTTCGTCAAATGTTAATTCGTTCGTCTTTTTTTTTTGCAAGGTATAATCCACGAACTTTGTATATTCTTCAGTTCTTAATTTTCTAAGCAATAGACGTAGCTTTTTTGCTTCTGTCCAGCTTTTTTGACAGTCGATGTTAAAGATGCCTTCATGTCTTCTGAAGTAATCTCCGAAATTTTATCCTCATCTCGAGAATATTTGAAAATCTCTATGGTATCTGCGTCTTGCGAAAAAGTTGCTTCTTTTTCAATATCTAATTGCTTGTTTACCCGCTACTTTCAATATTAGTTCCTGGAGCTCTATTTGTCTTTCTTGGTTTTCCTTCTGCGTTTGTAGTAATTGCTTTTGCCATTTTTCTTCCATTCTTTCTTGTAGTTGTAATTGTTGATCATTTTGGTATTTGACCAGTTCTACCAAAATATTTCTAAAATCTTCCATGATAACTCAATTTTACGTATTTTTACTCCTCGTAACTCTTTGTCGTCAATTTGCTTGAGGAGGAAAATTTTTCTGTTGTTTGTTCTTCCTGTGAGTTCAAATCGCTCGTCATCAATTTGTTGTGGACGAGGGGAGGATTTTTTTAGATTTCTTCTTCTTCGTGTGAGTTCGAATCGCTCGTTGCCAATTTTTCTTGTGGACGACGAGGAAAAATTTTGTTGTTTTTTCTTCCCGTGTGAGTTCGAATCGCTCGTCGCCAATTTGTTGTGGTTCCATGAAATCCGGTCTCAAATGAATGACAAACGCAGGAATGAAATATAGCAAACAAATGTATTGACGTAATAATACAATTGGTAATACGGTTAGTAGATCCAGAAATGCGGTTAGTAGCAATAATAATATATATACAGTCTGGGAAATTCAGTATCGAAGTATGACTTCCTTCTGAGTCTACGTGCTCACAACATATAAATCCTACACACTGGTTACCTCACACTACTCTACTCCAAAAATCACCCATAACACTATCTATCTATCTATCTACAGATCTATCTATATATATATAATATATATATATATAATATATATATATAGTCCACATTTTAGATGAGAAGATTTGTTATCCATAACATACAACATATATATTTACATATATATATATGGATTGTATATCATATCTCCCATATATACATTATATAGAATATATTCAAATCTATATATCTATCTAATAGTGACTAATCGAAAGAAATATAAGATATATGAAATAATTTATCAAAAAATGAAATCATCGAAAGACAATGGGAAAAATATAATGTACACTGTATAAAAATAATCATTATACAGCTACCAAACTGTACAGCTAACACCAAGAAAATTATGAATCTGTTTGATTTTTCATTTTGATCTAACTGTTATAAATAATCATATTTTATGATAAATATAGTTATCTCTTTTACTAACAAAATGATTTATCTTTATAATCTTTTTGCTAAAATGTCTGCTGTTTTAAAAAAACATAATTACTTCTGATAGAATCATTTTACTGAATATATAAATCAAATTTGTCAGAAAATACATCATTGTAATTGTTTTATTTTATGTGCTATTTTATAACGTCTGCTCACGCAGCATGAAAATATTCAACAAACATATTAAGAAAGGAGGCCAGCTTAAGTTGTTTTGTTTTAATTAATATCTAGGTGAATTCCTTTGTATCATAAATAATATGATATTTGAAAACAAATATATTTAACTAATTCATAAATTAATAGATCGATTTATTTTGCCTCTGATATTGCTTTATCTCTGAAAAAAAATATAGCAAAAATTTGTAAATATCTATTTAAAATTCACATTGTAGCATTATTTCTCGGGGGGGTTAATGTTTATAGATTAGGAATTTTCAATTTTCCGGAAAAAAATTCACTTTCAATGTAGGACTCATTAACCTGATTTTTTAGTGAAGAGATTAATTCATTTTAATTTTTTTTTTTTGAAAAAACGCAAAATCTGAATTTTTCACATTTTGAAAATTTGTCCGCACCACTATTGTATAAAAATTTATAATTTTAGGAATCGCCCAGTATTTATGAATTATTTAAAAAATAAATAAATTGTTAGGATGTGTTGACAACAGTGAATTTCCACACTATTTCAAAAAATTTCCTTAAAATAAAGTAAAATTTAAAAGCTTGATTTTCATATATATATAACTAGATTTACTATATTTTCTTTGAAAATTTCCTCATAATTGAAAAGTTTTGTTAAATGTAATCAAAAATGTAAACACTGAAAGGTTGTGAGTAACAAAGAGGAAAGTATTTTGTTGTTTAAGAAAACATTTATTATTGAATCAAAAAAAGATTCTTTTTTAAATTTTGATTGAAACAATAATTTTAAATCTTTTTTTTTGTATTTATTTAGAAATTGATCTATTTAAACAAACCCTTTTAACATTGCATTTAATTTACCTTTATTTTTGAATAATTTGATAGAACTTAAAAAAGTTTCGTTATATTTGTTTATAAAATATTAATGTCTTTTCATTTTTAAATGTTTTTTATTTTATTTTAAAATGCTCTCATTACTGATGTGATGATTGTATAATTTTCTTTATAGTTTCTGAGATTTTATTTCATATATCTTGAAAACAGAAGGTTCTAATTTCACACTTTTTGTTCAATAAAGGCAACAGTAGAAAACATGAAAATTTAGGAATTAAATTATTAGATACAATTCAGGAGACATTTTCCCTGAACGCAAATACATCGGGAGAATGATGGACCAATAATAAAAAAAAATGAAGAAACAAATTCCTTTAATAAAAAAATTGTTTTTTTTCGAAGGGTAATCTTTTAAAAATGTTTTTAAAAGGATTATTTTTTCAAAGCTTCAGAAAGATGATTTTTTTCTCTTTGACATTGTTCAGTATATTTGTAATAGCAAGAATGACTATTTTTTCACAAAGTTGCCATTAATGTTGTAAATTTTATTTCTAATATCTTAATATTTACGGCAATCAGTTTAAAATTTTAAATACCACATTTTTATAAATGATAAACTAAAAATATCCATTCTTGAAGTAATTATAATGATATTAAAACTAAATATTTTGTTAATATTATATATATATATATATATATATATATATATATATATTTATATATATTATCCTTAAAAGGTTTCTTTGACTGTATTGATACAACCTTCAAAATTCATAGACATCAGACTTTCGTTGACGAACCCTTAAATCATTTTGTGATACCTGATTTGACTATAATATATATACCATCATATATATATATATATATATATATATATATATATATATATACATTTTAGAATTTTCTATGTTTATAAGGGGAAAGCTCTCATATCGCAGATAGACTGTTTATAGTTTCATAGCGTTTATGTCCTTGTCAAACATATGTAAAGAGTGACTTTCCAGTTTCACACATCAAGATGAAATAAAGGACAAAGAACAAAATTGATGACTTTCCATTTTCTTCATCTATCTATCTATCTATCAGATCAATTTCAGGCGTGAAACTGCAATTACCATGATTAGTCGATTCTCCAATTATGATATTTCAGTAAGAGCCCTGCAATTTAGGACAACTCTATTTCTGATAAATAATATCGTGTTAATGTTAATGACTTTTCAAGCCCATAAGAAGATACAAAATTTAAAACATTTTCTGAGACAGTTTCTTCTTTCTGCTTTTCATTAAGGATCTGCCTAAGAACATTCTCAGTTCATTAGTAAATATCTTCAGAGATTATGGGCGCACCTCCCAAATCTTGAAAACTACATTTCTAAGCCAAAATCTCTCCCTTTCTTTTTAGCTAACAGAAAGCTCAAAAATTAACAACTGGTTTTGTAACATTCAATATCTCATTAGCGATTAGAACCTGGATTTTATTGTCATCCAGATATTTTAATTCTCAGGCATTCTCATTTTTTTGAGGCCAAGCTCTCATCTCAAAAAGATAAAAGGTTTATTCCCTCGCGAAATTTGATTTCTTGTAATGTTTTAAAAAAGAGTCTTTCATTCCTCATACCATACTCTGGCTTTCCAAGAGTCAGATCAAAACATAATGAAAAATTCCAAAATATCCAACATTCAATTCCTCAAATCACTTTTCATTAAATAAATTACTAAAAAACAGATACTCTTTTTTAGAATTATTGATTATTTTACATTTCAAACAATTATCTACAAATGAAACATAATTGTCTTTCTAGTCAATCGCTATTTCATAAAAACCAAATTCATTTTTTTTATCATAATTTGTAATTTGACAAATCCTCCATTTGTTTACAAAAAATGACTCAAAAACAGATTGTTCATGGGTCCTCATTTTTCAGGATTATTTATATGAATCTCAAAGATGAAATTCCATGATATAAAAAAAATTAATGTCAAAAATATTTGCATCTAATATTCATGGGACAAGATACAGTGTTGTCATCTCCAGCTATCTGGTTCTTAGTAAATGGTTTTGGACATTCTAGCCTTGTTTTCACAGCCTGTTTAGGAGATAACATATTTTAATTCAGGATCTATCATAAGAGATGTTCAATAACCAAACATTTAGGGACATGGTGCAAAACCGAGTTTAATGTTATGGGAATTGTCCTTGTTGATTTTTCCATGAAGTTACAATGGTTCCATCACCTCAAAAAAAATATACCTAAGAAATAAATATGTAACGTTGACAAAGTTGTAGTCGTTCCCTCTGTATTTGCATTTGTCATAATTCCCAAAATATGCTTCTCTGATGTCTTTAATTTTAACCTAATTTTTGTCTTTCATGAAACCCTAATTTCTTTTTTTAAACTCAATCAATAAACTTTACTGTCATTAGAAGGTATTTGTATTGGTTATTGTTGGGGCGCACCCACCTTCTAACTAGTAATGGACTGGTCCCTCTTATATAAGTCAGCTCTGGAGAGAGAGTGACAGAGGGGAGAGAGAGAGAGTCAGCGTTAGCAGTCCAGATAAAACACCCGGTACATACCGTTGGACTATAGACTTTGGATATTGTTTCGTACTAACCAACCTTCGTTCTACTAATCACTCTATTGTTAATTGCTTTTATGAATATACCAGTATTTTCCTCTACAACTGTGTTTGTCTTGATTCATACACCGACACGCGGGAAACTCACAACATCTCAACAGTTATCAAAAGTAGAAAATAACACTGCTAAATAATTACTGGTATTGAATTCACCCTCAAAGCTAACCAAACCTCGCTTTACATATTGTGTAACTGGTTTGAGAAAAAAATAATATAGGATTTTCTGAAATATAGCCGACAGTACAAGAATGGATTCCAAATTTTGAATACCGAATTCCTTGATATGCCTGTTCTCTGCTATATATTAGCAAAATATTTTCTCGTCTTTCTTTATTCGGCCCACGTAAGAATTTTATTTTTAAATATCTGCACCACCCACACATATCGAATATGTGTGAAAATTTCAAGATCTACATTTATAAGCGAGAAATAAGAAATTATAGGAATTAAATCATATATATATATATATATATATATATATATATATATTGAAGACACAATTCCATCAGAAGGTTTTTTTTTACTAAACAATCATTACAAGGGCAAATACCATCAAAATACTTGCTGACGTCGTTGTAATTATTTGTTGGCCATTGTGTTATTTTGCGGTCATTTAGAAAATAGTAATATCTCCTTTCAATTCCCTATAAATTCATTCAAAAAAATTTTTACGTGCCAGTGTGAAATTATTTAACTAATGAAAACCTTGTATTCAAAACGTTCATACCACTTCGTAAAATTAGAATTTGGATTTCCGTTACGGATATATATATATATATATATATATATATATATATATATATATACTAGCAGCATGGCCCGGAGTTGCCCATGCTTGATTCAAAAATCGTACGACTCATAGAGCAATCGCTATCACTTGATTTAAAATAGTTTTCCCTTCCTTGCCTTTAAAGCAGTGACCTTTGCCCTGCTGATGTTTTCTAAGCTCTATACTAAACATTAAATCTGTTACGAAAAAAGAACTAAACAAAATGAACACAAAACGATCAGCTTTAAAAAAGGACTCGTAACTGGAAAAACCGAATGAAAAAGAATGTTAACAACAAATACTTTTTTAACACCCAACCCTGTTCTGCGGAATCTGAATCAACGTTGGGTTTAAGCAAGCGAATGAGCCAATTGGAGTAAAGTGCCATGCAGATTTAAATTTTTCCCACTTGTTACGAATGCAGCTATCGATTTTTTTTTGCATGCTAGCATGCTAGTTAACATTCGGGTCAATCAGCTGTTGGCTCTCACGTTGGCCAATAGAATCTTCCGGCCTATTCGTGGCAGCCAGCCATAAGCTCTCACTCTGGCCTGTACAAAATAGCCGCAAACTACTTGAAAACTGCCGTAGAAGCATGAAAAAATCGATTATTTCCACTATCGATGGGAGTTGGGAAATGCAAAGTTGGTCTTGGCCTTCCCGCAAATCCGGCGAAAATTGCGGCCGTGCATTCGTTACACTCACATACTGCCTTATATATATATATATATATATATATATATATATATATATATATATATATATATATATATATGTGTATGTGTGTGTGCGTGTGCGTGCGTGTGTGTGTGCGTGTATGTAACATAATGCGTCTTAAATTACAAAACAATTCGGAGGTCAGTTTGATCCACACCTGCGCACAAACACCCGCACAGACACCCACCCACGCACACAATGGAAGAGAGAAATTATATTCAGCCAGCAACCGCTAAGAGCCGCACACAATAGAATTCATTAACCAAAAACCATCCACACATTTCACATCGCTTTACGAACACTTACTTATAAAAAAAACTTCACTTCAACTAAAATTGAGTATTTATTGCCATTGTATAATTCTGAAAAATATATAAATGTTATTTCAGTTCTGCTTCTCCTTTTCCTTCAGAGAATAACATTTTTTGTTTCATTTTAAAGATGTATTGTTGTTATGGATATTTGGATTCCTGACATTAAGCAATAAAATCCTGGATAAACGGATCCCAACAAAACTTTTTTTTCTGATTATTGACACCAACGCTAACAATTTGATTTCGTTTGACTGAATTCACAACGGGATAAAAACGATAAAGGAAAAAGAAAAAGCAATAAGATCTAACAATTGAAACTTATGACTTCTAAAATGGCCAACAAAGCAATTAAAAATTTAATAAATCCACAAATCCTCCAAAAAAAAGATCTGAAAATGGATTTAAATTTTAGACGGAAAAATGGTTAAAAGATTTTGCACTATAATCTAACTGTTTTGCCTGAAGGATAAAACTTCGTTTTCGCCGGGTTTGTGATGATGTCGTGGAAACCGTGTTCCATTATAGAAGAACATGTGTTTCCGTCGAAAAAAAAATTTTTTTTTTTGTTTGTATAGCAGTGTGTGACCCTGAAATAAGAAATCTGATGCCAGTTACAGGGGATGGAATTAAATTTGATACAACTGAGGATTGTGAAATTCTGCCTAACTTTGAATACATGAAAATTGCAGAAGTACATATTGATAAGTACAGAGTTGAGAAATGAAATAATATATATATATATATATATATATATATATATATATATATATATATATATATATATAATATTGTATCAACTTATTTCAAATTTCTACTAAATCTGTTCTGCTTCTGTACATATATTTTTGAATAGATACAATATATAGAACAATGCAATGTAATATTGTTTAATTTTTATATATATATATATATATATATATATATATATATATATATATATATTTTTATTATTTTAAATATATATATATATATATATATATATATATATATATATATATATATAACGGAATATAAGTCCGACAGTTATTTAATATTTTTTTGTTAATAAGAATTTCGTAGAAAATATGCTTTCTCTGACTGGGAATCGAATCTGAATTCAAGCTGGTAAATGTGATTAAAAGTGTTTAATTAAATCTGAGAATTTACTTAAAAAATGTATTAATAATATTAATGAGTAAATAGAAAATATATTACATTATTATCGAGCTTCATTCATTTCATTATATATTGTCATTGTTTACGTTTCGTGTGCAGTAATTAACAGTCGAGTAAATGATGAATTACTTATCGGTATCTTATATTTTAATGTGACCGATAACTAATACATCATTTCTCTCGGACCAATCTTAATTGTTTTATGACCCTTCGCGCAGGACTGTTCACTGCCACTTCAAGAAAGAAATTCGGATTACTAACACAAAAACAGAGAATGTCTCATATCGAGAATATTTAACATCGAAAAACATAAAGGAGACAAAATTAATTATTTTTAATAATATGTGAAAATCTCCATCCTTTGCCTGATGACGGTCGTAAGACCAGAAACAAGTGTAGTAAAATTATGGAAAATAAAGCAGAATATTTTAAAAAAAAATCCACATTACAACCAAAAACGTTTGCGGTATCTCTCTTCTTTTTAATATATATATATATATATATATATATTCGTGCAGTCAACGATATTTTTTCAGATATGATCAAAATTGCCATGGTTCGACCAACAACTTATGATTGGAACTAAGATAACAGATATTGTAATGTCATGATAAGATATGAAATCATCTTTAGAAACTACGAAAGAGATCGGATAACAATCATTAAAGAAACTGGAAATATTTATAAGATAAGAATAAGAAAAACTGTCTTTATGAATGTCACAAAAATAATTTATGAAAAATTACGAGGACATTAGTTAAGAAAAGTGGATGAATGGAAAGATGATATTTGAAGATGCAGAGGTTGTGTATGTAAACAAAAAAAAGGGCAGTATATCAAAAACTTTAGTTAAAACCGGTATGAAAATTATGCGAAGTAGGATTAATCACTATTTACATTAGTCAGACTATTGCCCTCATCTTTGTTGCCATATTTATCACAATGTTTCGGCCGTTGTAGGTTCCGGCCTTCTTCAGCTGGTTGGAATGTCGAACTGAACCCTTTATTTCGCTCGCTGGGGTAGAGATTTTTCTAGTTTAAAAATGTCTAATGGATATTAAGATCAGTTATCTCCTGTTAATTCCCTCTCCAAGTTATCCATTGCCTTAACTAGGTATTAAGGATTAATCAAGTTGCTTAATTTTCGGTTTTTCCCTGTAAGGGAAATGAATCAAAATGAAATGGACGGCTCTTGTATATAAATGTCTTCTTCGATTTGCTGTAATGATTATATAAATGTATTACTCTTTCGGAGAGAATTACACGAAAAAGAATTAAATTTTAAAAAATTAAACAAAAAATCTGAATAATAATAAATAAAGTAAACATTAAAGAAAAGAACAAACTACAAATGCTCACATAAACACAAGTAAAATAATAATAATTATCAACAACAAATAAATAATCAACAATAAAGTAGTAAAAAAGTTAACTACACTATAAAATAGCTACAAATAACTGCATTCATGGATAAGGGCGTTAGTTAGATCTAAGAGTGTGGGTTCAATACCCGGTTAAGGCAGTGGAGACCTTGGACAGGGGAATTAACAGGAGGTAACTGATAACTGACATCCATTAAACATGGCACGTGGAACTAGAACAGTCTACCCCAATGAGCGAAATAAAGGGTTCAGTTCGACATTCCAATCACCTGAAGAAGGCCGGAGCGTACAACAGCCGAAATGTTGTAATAATTATGGCGACAAAGATGAGGACAATAGTCCGAATAATATAAATAGTGTCCATAACGCACTATTGACCAGCATATATAAATTCTCGAGCCAAAACACCACGGACATGGCCTGGCGATAGCGTTCATGCATGAAACACACTGTCGCCAATCAGTGTTGACTTCAGTGACCAATTTTACAATTATATATATGGTGTAGTCTGATGTAAGCCTGGGCGATGTGATAGGGCGGACAGGCTGCTGTCCATGTAGCACGTCCCCACTCTCCAGGTCAGCGGGGAGACAAAAGGAAAGACAGGCTAGCTACAGTTTGGTACCGGTGCCATCGCAGGAACTGCCAGAATGGGTTGGGTACAACGGCGAACTGCCCAAGGGGACTCTGTCTCCGGATTTTTCCTCGAGGTTTACTCCTGAGGCCTTTACGTGCCTGGATATTATTTTGTAATATGGTTGGAAATAAGGGTTTCTTTCTCCTACACAACTGCTTTGCCAAACTGTCGAAATTCACCTACCATACATACATACATACATACATATATATATATATATATATATATATATATATATATATATATATATATAAAGAGAAAATGAATGTCTATTATGTTTCGGTTGAAAATAACGTGACAAAAAATGCCGAACATTTGGATATATTTTTATCAGGCTGATACTTGATCTAAGCATTCAGCTCAGATGAGCCATCTTCAGCGTGGTGATCCGGACATTTAAACAAAGATATTCACTATCAAGAATGATATTCTGTTATGTTGACATAGAAGATTGCGATATGATGATAATGGCCGCAGAATAGCAGACGCAGGTCGTAATTTCATTATGCGGTTCTATGACGTCATATCACGTGCGCAACCGAAATATTAACAATAGAACCACATGTCTAGATGCAATGTAATGTGTTGTGACTAGTTTGAAATGTAATTTTGTTGGGTGTGGGTTGCTTCGTTTTAATGTAGATGGCCTCCAATATCTGAAAGTTCTTTTACTGCGTGTACATGCGAGTATAGTTGTGTTATCAACTAATATCTGTCTAATATTATGTACATGGCTGTTTTTCTAAGAAATATGGTTTAATAGAACTAAGATCAGAAATGTGACTTATATGTCTACGGTAGACCGTGGTTGTAGTAAAACCAATATATGTAATAGGTAAATTATTAGTATCAGAAAGTAAGTAGAAACTATTTATTTAATCAACTTTTAGATAGAAAAACGCAATAAAACAAATGAAAGGGAGAAAAATATGATTTGTTCCAAAAATGATTGCAAAGTCCTGGACTGAAGAAAGATTACTAATGCTGAAGTGAATATTTATATATACGAGAAAATATATCCGAAGAACCCGGAATTCCCAATTTAGCGAAAAATGTGCTGAAAATGGTAAAAGACACAGTGGCAACTACAGCACTGGGATCATTTTGAGGAGATGATAAAGCCAGGAAGTGACAAATGGATTATTTGAATAGTTATTAAATTCAGAAAATATATATGTATGTATGCACTATGGTCTGTCCCCTCTCATATTTCACATACACACACGCACACATATACACACAGATTATACAAAAAAAAGGATACACACACATACACATAAACACACACACATTGTTTTTTGTTACACACACACACACATATATATATATATATATATATATATATATATATATATATATATATATATATATATACCTAAACATGAGCCAGACAAACCTACCTAGGTTTCACCTAAACAGATCGTCAGGAAAGTTTGGCTAACGAGGCAAAAAAAACACACATATTTATAGGTGATAGCTAAAATCATACCACGTGACAAAATAAAAAACAAAAAAAAAAAAAAAAAAAACAACCTAAGTGTGGGGAAATATTTATTCAACAAAAAAAAAAAAAAAACCTCAGTGGAAAGTCAATAACAGGAAAACGTCTATATATATATATATATATATATATATATATATATATATATATATATATATATATATGTAAAAAAAAAAAAGAACAGTAAGATATATAATCCGGTGTTATTATGTATTTTTATTTTTAAAAAATAGTGCTCGATGTAAATTTACAGAGCATTGATATTATAAATTAATTGATTTAAAATATGAATCTTTCACTACACAGT
>CAHIKZ030001776.1:232500-252500 GCA_903632075.3 Acanthosepion pharaonis | reverse complement strand
ACGAATTTTAAGCTAGTTACCAATAAGTTTTGATTTCAAGATCTTACTTAATAAATATTCATATCATTAATATCATTGGGATATTTTCCCACTATGATGCATAACCAAGTTCGCATATCAGACAAATACAACTCTGTCCCGTAGATCAACTTTTCATTTGTTTGATCAAAGTGTCATGTGCCTTCATTAACATAAAAATGCTAAGTAATGATATTTCAACTAGAGTATGACAAATACTTGTAAACAATTCTCGTCAACTATGCAGAAAAAATTTTTTTTCAGATTTTTCATACCATAAAATCCTGAAATCTAAATCTAGATAACATTTTGAATTTGAATTTAAATTTGACAAATGATGGAAACATTCAACTCATAACACACAAAAGACAACAGCTATAACACAGTGTTTTAAAAATATATATTTTAATTCACCGATCTTGATACTGTTCAGATCAATTATGAAAAGTCATTCACCTCAAAAGCTGGAACAAGATTTTCATTCATTTTATCAAGAGATGCGTTCCTTTTAATATTAAAAAGCAAAATGCAAATGAAATAGTTGTAAAAATATCTTAGGTGAAAACTCCCAGCCTAAAACACGCATCGCCATTTTAACAGAGCAGATTCAAGCAAAGATATTACTGCATATAAACATGTAAAGTTTTTACGTTACAAAACATTGTAAAATACTTTAGCTCGAGCAGGAAACATTACTGTATATAAAAAGTAATATAGCAGTCCAGCGGAACATAAGAAATGAAAATGTAAGGACACCCAGCACTTTATAAGTTATTAATCTTTGTCCATTTAGTGTAACGGAGGTATTTCACTGTGGTCTTAACGTTATGTTTGACATGTTAGGATTTTCGGTATTCCCTTTCAGTTACGTCTCCTTCTTTTGTAGTATCCAGCTGGTTAATAAGAGGAAAGCGTTGAGGCATATTTATGTGTGATGGATCATGTGGCACGGTTAAGTATCGGTGAAACTTTATTATATTTTCTTCGGATTACCGGTAATAATAACAATAATAATAATAATAATAATAATATCGTTTCAGTAAATGATACAATAATGGAGTTGGCCTATGTAGAAGTGAGTGTGTTAGGTAAAATTATAGCATGGTTTAGCAAGCGCTGGGCATAAAATTAGCCTACGGGAGACCTCGACATCGCATCGTAGGGCATTTTTTTCGCCATTTTTATGAAAATGAATGAGTTGGATATGCCATCGTTTATGTACACACACACACACACACACACACACATATTATTATATATAATTGTATATTTGGGCATCAATCCCTCTTTCATACAAATTGCATTAAAGACGACTGAAAAATACTGCGATTAAATATTTTATTAGATTATTCTTGAGTTTGTAAATTGTTTACTTTTCTGAACTATGAACACGGCCACTACGTACTGACCGTGTTTGGAAAAGAAAGAAAATTTTCCCATCCCTATAGCTAGACATAAGAAAGTCGGCTGAAAATTTAATACGATTACCAAGATATAAATTTATATTTATATCTAGGTGAACCTATCGAATTTTCAGCCGATCCTCTTCAATTAAAATCTACATATTCAGCTAAAAAGATTAAGAATTAAAAATAAAAATAAAAAAATCCTTGAATAGAATAGCCGAAAGCGTTCGAATATATACAACATTTGAACAGTTTTCATACAATTTATATCCAGAAATGAAACATAATTATATAAATGCATAAAAATTGAATAAAATGCATAATCTCAATACCTTGCCACTCACCTTTAATGAAACTTGCATATTATATATATATATATATATATATATATATATATATATATATATATATATATATATGTAATATCTGTAATAAAACCGAAAGTAAGTTTTCTTATAGTAATTACTTTCCAGTGCTTCTTTCTAAGAATACACTGTTTTGCGAGCGTTTTTATCAACAAATTTTCATGTTGCATTCAGTGTGTGCATTGTGAACTATGCCCGAACTATTGGGCAACCGTGCACTATAATAATTAAAATAGTGAGCGTGGCAAAGAAAAAAGCATGAACACATGCGCGCGCGCACACAGAGAGAGAGAGAGAGAGAGAGAGAGAGAGAGTCAAGATAGAAATCAACCCGACATGGTAACAATTTTATGCTTCAACGCTATGTTTAGAACTAGTTTTCGAATTGGTAAGTTTATATTAAATCGAGAACTTCATCGTCAGCATATCGTGATGTATCAACAGTGCGAGACAAAAAAAAAAAACAAAACATGGAAGCACCTATAGAAAGTCGATTAAATGATAAATTGCAACTCTCCCACTGGCCTGGTCAGAGTCCTGACCATAACCCAATTGAAAACCTTTGGGTGATACTGGTCAAGCGTTCCCGTAATAAGAAAGTTAACAAAGATGAGTTTTTTCGTGAATTAAAGAAAGGCTGAAAAAATCTGGCGAAGGACGTTGACTTACTAAAGAATTTTGACCACAGCATGGTACAAAGAATTAACGCCGTTATTAATGCAAAAGTTTACCCAACCAAATACTAAATCATTTTTTTTTATTGGTTTAATGTACATATGTACACCTGTATTAATATCCTGTTTTAATAAACGAATTCTATTACTTGAAAAATAAATATTAAAAATAATTAACAAAGAATTTGTTTAGAATTTAACAAAACATATACAGGGTGCTATGGATAAATTGTCGTTTAAATTACGGAATAATGAAAATAAAAGTGACATCTTATTTTAACAGATATATTTACCAAAATGACATAAAATATCTTGAAATGCTAAAGAGCAAATTTATTCAATACACCCGTCACTGGTTTTAACCATGGCTTCCGCACGAATCGCATCTCTTCTGGACAGTCTCCTATTTTAAGTTTTTGAATGCGGCATTGACCTTCCCTTTAGTTTATCTTTGGTTTTACAAGAAGTTTTGTTAGTCTCTCGCTCTACTGCGCCCCACACATAATAATCAAGGGAGTTAGGTGACCAGGTAGCCGGAGAAAGTTTTCCTGCTACTGTGGTGCAGACTCCTGTTGCCAGACATAGGGTTTTCCTGCAAACAACCTCTTGAGCCACGGCAGAACTACCTCCACAAGCCACTTGATGTAGACCTCCTTGCCGAGTCTGAGTCACTGTGGAAAGGTGAATGGAGGTATAACGTCGCCATCATAAGTGATCACTCGTAATCCCTATTAGACTCATCTAACTCTTTCTGAATCCTCAGACTGAAACTTTAATGCATCCAAAGCGAAACTGCTCTCTTTTACCCACCACAGAGATCTCTCCCTGCCTCCCATAAGAATGACTGCTTCCTAACTCCTTGAGAGCGTCTCGTTACCTCTGCTTCGTCTCAACGCTGTCCACTGACATGAGGTGGAATAGATACATTGAATCAATAGCTTCATCTACTGCAAGGAAAGTTGGCGCTCTGTGTCGTACCTGAATTTTTTCTCGCCTGAGTTCATCCTTCAAATCTATAAATCCGTCCTTGCATGGAATATTGCTGTTAAATACAGTCTGATGCTCCCACTGTACGTCACCAGGTCCTTGACAAAATACAGATATGAATATGCAAGATGATAGGTCCTGATGTGGCATCTAGTCTACAATCGCTATAACACAGACGTGTTGTGGCCTCACTCTGTCCTTTCTACAAACATTTTCATGGCAACTGTCCCGCTAAGCTACTTTTGACAGTTCCCGGATTTCATAAATTTAAACTTGATAACCAGGCTGACATCTCGGTCCCACCCTTTCACTATCGAAATGGTTAAATGTAACCGCCTCTTCTTCTCAAACAGCTTCTTCCCGATATCCGACTCCCTGAGATCATTCCCCATCCTTCTCTGTATCCCTTCCTAAAATACGCCTCTTGAATCTTGTTCCCAATCCTCTGTAACCCCCTGTGTGCTAGTGGAACTCCTACCTTCCTTGGGGTGAATTGCACTATGAAATGCTTGTATTGGAATTTTTGGTGCGAATGTCAAGCAGTACAGCATGCCGTTTCCAAATTTCTGGCGGGGTGAATTGCGTCATGATGAACTTTTCATCATTGACGGTACCCAACTGACCATTCTACACTGCGGGGTCGACAAGAGCACAAACAAATAACGCGCATACGCGAAATAAAAAATATGAAATAACGACAATTTAACCATCAGATTATATATATATATTGATGCAATATTTCATTAAATAATATAGTCAAGTTTTGTCTATATATTTTATGTAAATTCTTTTCATATTGCCTGATAAGCTTAATAACATTATCATTAGAAGATGAAAAAAATCACAATCTTGATACATTTTTTCACGACGCTTGACTCTACATTTGAATGATAACTCTAACATTTTTAGGCATGTAAAACAACATGCCTGGCCGCTTACACAATTCCGGAAAATCCTCGTTGAAAACACAACTATGCTTAAACATGAAAACAATAAACAAAAACTAAAAATTCTTGAACCTATATACATAAAACAGTTGAAATCTAACCTGAACAAAATAAACTATGAAATATCCACAAATATTTTTAAATGCCTATAATTTATAACAGAAGCCATTAGTTTATACCAACGGCTTCCCATACTTAATACTTCTCGTTTTCACTCTCGCGTGGTCATGTGTGACGTCATGAGATGCGGTGCTATTTTCGCTTCCAGCGTTTCGTATGGACGATGTTTGTTGTTGCTTGAAAATCTTCCATGTAAACAACAGACTATCATTATTGTTTCGTTCGTGTGTGTTTTTAATATATTGTAATGTAAATGTCATCTTTGATAATGGCGTATGTAAGCCGAAAACTTAGATAGGATTAAAACATATGTATCAATATTGTGATTTTGTTTTCTTCTTGATATGAAAAGAATTTACAGGAAATAAATAGATGAAACTTGTCTATATTATTTAATGAAAAATGCATCAATATATATATATATATATATATATATATATATATATATATATATATATATATATATATATATATATATATACACAGTCTGATATGGCTAATTGTTTGCTATTTCATAAGATGACAATTATCTTACAATATATTAAACAATAGACGGACAAAAGAATAATGGTAATCTGTTTTTGTTTAAATGGAAAATTTCCAAGCAACGACAAACTTAGATAAAATTAAAAAAAAAAATAACTATCAATTTGTTGAAACACACAGACGAAACAACAATGATAGTCCGCCCTTGCTGCATGAAAAATCATTGTTGTTTCGTCCGTGTGTTGTTTGATTTCTTCAAATTGTCATCTTTGATAATGGCTTATGTAAGCCGAAAACTTAGATTGGATTTAAGGATGTATCAATATGGTGTTTTCCTTTCGTCTTCAACGATAATGTGATTAAGCTTATCAGACAATATGAAAGGAACTTACACCTAGACAAAACTTATCTATATTATTATATCTATATTATTTAATGAAACATGCATTAATGAAATATTGCTGCCTATATATATATATATATATATATATATATATATATATATATATATATATATAATAATGTAAGATCACAGAAATGTGTAGAATTCAGAAATGTGTACTTTCAGATTAATTGTGTGATAATATTTCAAGGATATCCTCTTCTCTCTCTATCTCTCTCTCTCTCTCTTTCTCTCTCTAGGCTTCTGATAATTTAAGGAGAGTCCAGTTGGAGACCCCCATCTGATCTTTATGCATTATGGTGTACTTTTCTAATAGTATGCATTATACGAGATTCTTATCATCCAGCTAAGGCTGTGCGTGCAAAAGTGAATTCATATTTTCTAAATTTCTCACTGTTAAACGATCGCACCTAGCCTCAGCTGGGATTTGAACACTGTTCTCCAATAACGTTCACGCTAATTTGCATCTCCATTAGTGTGCCAACAATTCGTGCACTCTTGCACAATCGGTCGTCAGTAAGGAACATTTTTTGGTCTGCAGCTTTCATCTGCTTCTTATTTATTTTCATACAGTGATACTTTTCATATATTTAGAGCACCTGCGCTTACTTAGACATGGTTCTCAGTATGCATACGGAGAATACTATAGACGGATTATTTGAGCAGCAAAGAACGTTTAAGGAAAATAGAAACAAAAAGGACACTGATACATAGAATCAGAAAGAGACAGTTGACATTTCTGAGAGACACATAATGAGGAAAGAAGGTTTGAAAAACTGATATTCAAAAGACATATGAAGTCAAGAGAGGCGAAGACTTACAACGCGTAACCTATCTAACTAGTTTATGTAAATGTGTGGCAGAATACGGAGTGGGAAGGTTAGTAGAAAACAAATATTGCTAAGTGCTACAAAGGTGAGGGAATTTTGAAGATCCATGATGGCAAAAGAAACATGACACATAAAAATAGACACTAACAATACAGAACAAGTATTGAAGTGAATTTTATGCAGGAACCCATTTATTGTGATCTTGTGACAGACTTAGTTAAGTCTAGTAAATATAATCTTTCTAATATTACACTATCTGGAATAAGGAGAAGGTGATGGGAGCTTTCCGCCCCACCCAGTGCAAGCTGGCATAGAGTTCTATTAAGATTACGTATAAACTGTCGTTATATCAGTATGGAAATAAATCCAGCAGGCTCCCGGTAAAAATCACAAAAATATGTTATTTTTTTCTTTCACGCAAGTGAAATTTGAGCCTAGCTTTTGATGTGTAATGTTTTCTTCCTTTTTTAAATCTATTTGTTCTTTCTTTCTTCCTCTTTCTCTGAAGTAGACTTTTTTCTTCACATGTTATTTTTATTCACTTTCATTGTTTCTACTGTTTCAACTATAAAATTTACGTTAGCCACTACATTATCTGTCTGACCATCTGAACAGTTGCTTTTACTAAGAGCGACACTCATAACCTGCCTGGTGGTTGAAGTAATTGCGTATTTCCTTACTGGCTCTCAGTCGAGCCAAGATAAACGCTAGAAATTTTGAACAGTAAATTTTTAGGTCAAGAGGTACGTCCTTCACACTTACAATTTGACAAAATACAATATACTTGATGTTTACCGATATTAGAAATTAATCCAATTTCAAGAAAACTTAAAAGTAAGAATGAAATTAGTAAAACTATTTATCAAATTTTGATATCTTCTGCTACCGTTTTCACACGAATCGAATTTTATTTTAATTTTCATAGTAAGAAAAATTTTACAATTCAAACTGACACATCTTTCTAGCATTTAAATTAAATACTTTCAGTTATCTTTATCTTATTATGTATGTTTTAAGCCCAGCAAACTTTATCAATATAGTTTTCATTATGATTATTACTATTATTTATGTTTATAGTATTCCAGTGCAAAGGTCACCAACCTCCGTATATACGATACAGACCAACCTCCAACTACATCTCAATTTCCATAAGATACGATTTATATAACGCAAATTTTATTGTAACTTAATTATGTTCAATAGTGGATCATATACAATATAGGTGAACAATTCAACTAGAAAAATTGAAAATAAATACAATGTATCAAATTATAAATTATTGACATGTCATAATAGATTATTCCCTCTTAAATAAATCAACAATATTTTGCACTACATTTTCACATCAACTTGTTGAAAAGTTGAATGATGTTAACAAATTCAACATTATTGATAAAAATCGAAAATTTTATATAGTGTCTTTCAAGAAAACTAGCTCACGGTTTGGACAAAATAAATTCACAGATTTGGTCAGAAAAGACCCCAGGTTTTTGACGTCATTACAGTAAAAATCCCTGAAAATGTTTAATCCTTTCATAGTCAGTTGTGATTAGTTTAATTTGTAACGTATATAAATGTAGGAAGTAAAAAACAAACGTTGATAAGATAGCGTGGGTTAAAAAGCACTGCCATAGGACCCCAGTTAGGCCGGTCGGGGGTTTTGGGGCTGTACGAACCGGTTCTACTTTGAGCATGTGGGAGATCATGACTTTAAACAAATTCTTTTCCTGTTTATCTGTAAAACAACATGAGTTCATGGGAAATCTAGTAGAATGGTTTCCTATTGTCCTCTCCCCAATTTAGATTTCAGAGTTTTTCTCCTCTTCACCTTGCTGCTGCCTAGTTTGTACTCACGTGTCCCTAATGCCTTTCGAGAGAAAAAACGGGAATAATTTTCTTCTTCTTTGCGCTAGGATCCAGAAACAGCATAAGATTCCTTGACAAACAGTAGAACAACTTTAACGGCGCAAGATGCCAATTATAACGACGCCCAGTCATCTCAGACAACAAAGCCGATGGAAACTACATTCCTTTGGACTAAATGTATAAGGTTTAGTTAAGTAACTTGTCCAGTGGCCATTCTAGGATCTGCATACGTTTCGCATAACCTGATATTCTAGACATATCACAATGTACTTTCGTTGTTTCCCCAAACGGGATAGACGGAGAACTAAATCTATCCATATTAAAGATTTTATATATTGTGTGTATTTAGGCACCATTTTTTCATTCATACATGTTTCATTAAATAATATAGACAAGTGTTGTCTATTTAATTTATATAAATTCTTTTCATAACGTCTGATAAGCTGAAAGACATTATCATTAAATGAAGAAAAAAATTACAATATTAATCCATATTTTTTAAAATCCAATCTAAGCTTTCGGCTTACATAAGACATTATCAAAGATGTCAATTACTGTACAATATATTAAGCAATAGACGTTGCTTGAAAATTATCCATGTACACAATAACAGACTACCATCACTGTCTTGCCCGTATATTGCTTAATATATTGTACAGTAATTGACATCTTTTATTTAATCTGGGGTGTTTATTTTGGCTAATAACAGCGTCTTTCCTTTTTAGTCTTTCTTCTTATTGGGTGATGTAGAATATTTCGGTGTTTTATGTTGATAGTTACATTTTGGTAGTTCATGATGTTCTGGTCGATGTGTGCACTGATTGCACTGAGTTTCGACAGGTCAATCTGCGAGAAAGTGTAGTGTTTTTGTGCCCAATATAAGTATTTAATGTTGTTTTTCGATTATTAATGCTGAAGATGAAATCTCACAGAGGGCCGAAGACGAGAATTCATAGACAACATAATTTTTACATAGAGAGGATTTATAAAACTCGGTGTTGTTGTTAATAATTAAGTTAGATGTTTTAATTTTATTGTAGTAGATAAGCAAATCTTAAGTGTTTGTTAGGATTACTGAGTGATAATTACCAGTGAAATATGCTTTTAATTGCTTTTTTCATATTTCTTCTAATTAGGGCGCATTTGTTTACGATAAAATAAGTTAATGGTGTGTTTATTTTCGTTTGCGTCAGGGAGAGGTCTGGTGGCATTTTTCTAAATTTCGTTAACGCTAATTTTATTTGTTCGTCGACGATGTGGTTAGGGTAATTATGATTGATTAGGGTTGGTTTAATGTTAAGTTCCTTATAGAATAATATATTCTAAGAAGAGATTCATGTAGCACGGTAAATCATGTTTTTTATACGTAACATCTATTTTGTATCTGAGGAGATTCACTTTTGTAGATAAGTGACGCGCCAGGAATTTTTTTCTCGCCGGAGTCGATCCTTCCAATCTCCAAATCAACCATTCGCCTTTGCATGGAGTATTGCTGCCATATATGGTCTGGAGCCCTTTCTGTTTGTCTCAAGGTCCTTGATAAAATACAGAGACGGATGCAATGTAATTGGCCCTGACCTGTCATCTCCTCTGCAATCGTTCTCTCACAGATGTGCCGTCACGTCTCTCTATGTATGTTTTACAAACATTTTCATGGTAACTGCTCCGATGAGCTGCTTTTCGATGGTTCCCAGAATTTAAGCGTTCAACTAGGCTGGCATCTCGCTTTCACCCTTTCACTGTCGAAACTGTTAAATGTAGCCGTCTCTTCTGATCCAATAGCTTCATGTCTCGCACTTCTTAACTGTGGAACTCCCTCCTCTTTCCCTGTTTCCCTGATAGTATAATCTCCAACTATTCAAATGTAATGTCAATCGACGTCTTCAGATGCCTTGATCTATCCCCTATCCTTCTCTTTATCCTTTCCTCTATCACCCCTCTTTGATCTCGCTGCAACTCTCTGTAACCTCTTGCGTGGCTTCCCGTCTTGCATGTGATGAAACGCTTAAAAAAAAGCAAACACGAGTTTCTGCTAATGGTTATTTTGTAAAAGGAGGTAGCGAAATTATGACTGTTGGCATCGATTAATACGTCAAGAAAACGGATTTTCGTAAGTTCGTAAGTAAAATTTCGTAAGTAAAGTAGTTTCTTTCAGTTGTTTTTTTTTTTTTTTTTCTTCTAAGCTGTTTGCCAATATGAACATGCCATCAATATAATGTTCGTATATAGGGGTGTTTGATGGAATTATTGAAGACTTGGGCCGAACCCATCTCTTCACCGTCACTTTGAGTAAAAATGCTGCCATAGTGGTTGTAAAATGGTACTTGTGTCTTGCCGGATAGAAGATGTTTTCTCAGAATAGTTGGTCTAATTTGAAAAGGTAGGAACGAAAGGTGATTGTACACATTCCGTAGGACAATGTCTATCGTTTCATTTACTAGAACATTGGTAAAATTTCTAGGTCTAGGGAGGTTAAGATGCAGTCATTCATTTTTTTTAAACTGTAGTATGTGGTTAACTTTGGGTTATATTAAGGACAGCTGAATAAATATAAAATAAGGTAGATTTTACAAGAACAGAATTTATTATTAGCGGAAAAAATAGCTTGAGAAAATGAAACAGTATGTAGCTTGCGAGAAACAAATGACCTTCTTATTGAAATATTTCGTGTTCAAATTTGGAAAAATTTAAACGCTAATCAGAGAATGTTTATATATTTTGCACAACATATATAATTTCCTGGAATAATGACTAATTTGATAAAGGCTTCCAGAATTTTTTTGACATTTCTTTCAAAATAAATATTCTATACACCGATTTGGAAATGAGGACAATGTAGAGAAATGTAGGAAGATTATGGAATCGCAAGTAGAGTTTTATTTTATTTATCTTTTTTGCCAGTTAATAAAGATCATAAATTGTATATCATTAGAAAGCATATTTGTTTTAGATTCCAGGTTCTTAAGAAAGTAGATGTTGATAACTTCTCAGTTTTCTTCTATCGAAATCTGTCAATTGCTCTGCTTTGCTGGCATTGAGAGTGGCGTAGTTTCTCGTTACTTTCTCCACAGATGGAATTCATAATTTTCCAACTCTTATTCTCATTGCCACAATTATTTAACCCATAGTTGGGGGAAGAGAAGCATCCATTCATTTTTCAAAAACATCAGTGAGAAAATGAACAAAATAGACTATCATATCCAGTGTCGATAATCAGTGAATTATCCGTCTGTCCCCTCTATAAAACAAAATGATATGTAAATGCTCTATTTTCTGAATTGAGGATTTCATTTCTGAAATAAGCAGTTGTCAATATTCTTTATTATTTCTAAACTATTTTCTCATCTCGGTTGATATAGATATTATTATAGACAAAAAATATCCCATATCATTCAATCAATAAACACCTGACGAGGCAAACCCAAACCTCTATTTTTCTCCACAACACTGATTCTGCAAACCTTTACATAATATACTCTGGGATATTGTCACACTAAGTTCCTGTGAAATGTTGTTGCTGATATCACAGTTTGCAAATGAGGAATCATTTTACCTATTTCATGGAGCTCACCTGTCCAACGACCCATTATCACAGAATAGTAAAATATTTTGTTTAAGAAGCGATTATCTTTTGCAAAGGTTGTACGCTGTTTTCTAAGAGGACATTTGTCTGCAAATCATAATGTTGAGAAGATTTCGAAAGAAACAAATAAAGAAAGTTGAAAGGAACGCGCAGATTTACATCTGTGCATTGTAATAAATAATTTTCAAAAGAAAGACCAATGAAATAGTGCCGTAGCAGAAGGCAGAAAGACTAATTCGTAGAAAAGAAAGAAAGAAAGAAAAAAAAAAAAGAAAGAAAGAAAAGCGGAGACAAGGAGTCGATTGTAAAGGGCAGAATTCACTAGAGGCGACATACCTCTTGCGTTGGCGACAAAAAAAAAAGGAAAAACGACAAATCACAAGGAAAGACGCTGACTAACAATAAATTATATCTCTAGCTCCCTCGTTTTCTCCTCACTTTCAGCACCGTCACCATCCTCGAAAACCATCTTCCAACTCACCAACTTTAACTCCTTCGAGCCTTGCAAAATTGCCTGTACGGTAAACTGTACGAAACCGTGCTGACGGTACGCTACGGTGGTCACGGTACGATGATAGAAGAGTTGGTTTTCGCTGAATCTCCAGAATGTCATTTTATCTGCTAGCATGCTTAATAATAATCATTAACGAAATGTGACCTTAGCAGTTGAGCGATTCTGTCAAAGCCTTGCTACTTGTTCACTTTGACATCATATTTTACATCCTTTGATATTACCGCCAAGTGGTTCAGCCGGTAAATACAGCGTAAGGACAAGTGCAGCATTCTTACGTTCGAGTGAGGAATGATCACTCGGGAACGAAAAGGTCAACAATTCCGCGCTGTCGTCTCGTACATCGATTGAATTTGCTTTCTTCTTCTTCTTCTTCTTCTTCTTCTTCTTCTTCTTCTTCTTCTTCTTCTTCTTTACCCCCACCGGCTTCACAGCTTTTGCACGATTAATGATAGTTTTGAATAGAAAACCAGCGAAAGAAGAAATCAGAAAAGAAAAGAGAAATAGAATAAGGGAAAAAAACAAAATATAATATCAAATAATAAATTTATTGGTTATATTTTTACGGCTTTTATTTCTTTGTAGGATCATTAAAGTCGAAACATTTTTGATCGTAGGAATAATTCTATTTGTCGAGTGAATATTGTATTAATAATTCTGTGGAGAAAACAATGATTTTTCAGGTATAAGGCCTGCTGTTTAACCCATAGCCGTTGGGGAGTAGTGAGGCATTCATACATTTCCCAAGGGGATTTGCCTGTAAGTGAATGTAATAGGCTCGATTTAGATTCAACATCGGTCCACCAATTTCACATTCCGACCCGCTGTCTATTACCTCATCTATCTATACACCCCTAAAGACGATACTTGTTGTTTAAAAATTTATAAAAATAATGCCAAAAATGAACAACAAAATTTCATTATCTATGTTTCTGAGATGAGGTATTATGTACATTATTTACATTATTCCGACTATTGTCCTCATCTTTGTTGCCTCAAGGACACATGGCACAGTGGTTAAAGGCGTTGGTCAGATTCAGTGACAGAGTGTGAGTTCAATACCCGGTTAAGGTAGTGGAGAACTTTCAGAGGGAAATTAACAGCAGATAACTGATAACTGACATCCATTAAACGTGGAACTAGAACAGTCTACCCCAGTGAGTGAAATAAAGGGTTAAGTTTGACATTCCAACCAACTGAAGAAGGCCGGAGCGTGCAACGGCCGAAACATTGTAATAAATATGGCGACAAACAATTGTTCGAATAATGTAAATATTGAACAAAACTTCAGTAAAACAAGAAATTATTATTCTATTGTTTGTTTGTTTGTTTTTTTTTTTTTTGTATTTTTTAACTATTGTCGTCATATTTCTTGTTTTTTTCATATTTTGTTTTTTTTATTTTTGGTCTTGCATTGTCTGAAGATTTGATGTGCATCGATTATTCTAGTGGGTATCCTCGTTGTTTTTGATGCAAAGTTTCGATCTATATAATTTTCAGTATTTAATCATGTTATTAATTTAAATTAAGTATATTGTCCCCATCTTTATTGCTTTAAAATAGATTTTTAGTAAATATATTGTTTTTTTATTTCTTCAGACTATCTATTTTTCAAATATTCATATAATTTTTAGACAATCGTCATTTTTTTTATTTTTTAAAACAGGGTCTTGGCATATGTATGTTATTTTGTTTGTTTTTTTAGCATTTAAAAAAAAATGATATTAGAGGCCCTAATCAAAACTGAATTGGTTAAACATCTCACATGGCAAAGCTTTCTTTCAGATCAACTCCTGATGTATTAAGGATTATTGCTAAAAGATAAGAATGGTGTAGTTCGGGCTGTTGCTTTGGATATCTTGACAGCATTTGACAGAGTTTGGCTTATTGATGACAATTTGAAAGGTTCTGGACGAGGTTTTGAACTGATTCATTTTTTCATATCAAATCGCGAAATGAAATTTGTCCTGAACAGCTATTCTTCTCGATCTTGTTATACTAATGCAAGTTCCCCAGGGCTCAATCCTTAGATTAGATCTGCTTTGTTCTTACTTTTCATAAATGGCCTTGCTGATAGCATCAGTTCTCAATTTGTTGTCTATGCTAATGGTACGACTATTTACTCCTGTCTTTGTAGTAAGTCTGATCAGTTCAATAAAGCCAAATTAGAAGCATGATCTAAAATTTGACCTACAACCTGCAATTAACTGGGCCAAGTAATGGCTATTTAATTTTACGCCTGTGAAAGGAAAATTCTCTCTATTAATCATTTGAGAAACTACTTTCTGTTTCTCATCAGCATGGCTGATGCTAACCCCCATGAGATTGATTCACTGCGCCTTCTCGGGCTACAAATCTCGGGTGAAATGAAGTAGAAAGATTATATTTAATCCATTGCTAGGTCTGCAACTAAGAAATATGGTTCACTGTGTTGTGTTAGACAATTTTTCTCTACGGAATTTAAATATTTATAAGTCTAACCATGATTTGATTATTGCTGCCACATAGGTTTCGGTGCTTCTGCTATATATCTAGAAATTATTGATAAAATTCAAAGAAGAATCAGCAATATTATTGGTTCTGATGTGGCATCTCGGCTTCAGTCACTTTCCCACCGCCGTAATGTAGCTTGCATGTGCCTTTTCTTTAAATACTTTCATGGAAATTGTTCGGATGACCTCTCCGATATGGTACCTAGACATTATATGTTTAAGCGCACTATGAGATTGGCGACATGTTCTCATCAATTTTCAGTTGAATTGGATAGATGAAGTTCTAAGCTAACAGTTTCTTTTCTCGCACTTCTTGCTTGTGACATCATATTCCAGCTCTATGCTTTCCATCCAACTTTGATCTTCAAAATTTTTTATGTAATTTCAATCGTTATCTACTGCCTTCTTGAATACACTTCTATTGTTCTCGTTGCTTAATTTATGTTAGTCGCTTTGATGTGTGATTTCCATATGAGCTAACTTAATTAAAAAAAAAACTCCGATAAGCGTTTTGCAAATTAAACACAGCTATATCAAGTTTTCTTATATAAACATTATGACAAGAGGTTGGAACGGGGGTGTTTCGGAAGTAATCAAAATAAGCTGCAAATAATCTTACGAAACGGTTGGTTTTCAATTCAAGAAGGCGATGCTGTTTGTGTAGGGAAGTGGAATGGATTATTCTATTATGAGTTCTTTCTGAGAAGCAAAAAAAAGAGGTATTATTTTTTAGACGTATATCTTTCATATTCATTTCACTTGTTTTTCTTCGCAACTGATCATTACAGCTGTGCTTAAACAGCGAAAATCAGAAATAAATCTTTTGTTAAAACATAGAATATTTATTTTAGTCTGAAATTTGAAAAAACTTTGCGAAGTTGGAATTATGAAGCTGCTTGAAAAATGGCAGATGATAGTGTAATAAAACAGTGGATATATCAAATTGATACAAAATCGATGCAGCTTTACATTGGATGAATCTTTGACTCTCACTCGGTGCACAACACTCAACCAGATGAAGTGGAGCAGCTGATAAAGATGTATTATGCCAAGAAGATTAAACAGCGTCTGAAGAGAGATGATTATTGGGGTTATAAAGGAGGGACGCCCTACCCCTGAGTTTGGTTATCTTGTAACAATAAAAAGGCTATACCGGAAATAGGTGAATACGGTACAGATTTCTGTAAAATGTGTGGGTGTTCACAGCACGGGAGTGTGAGCGATTGATGTGGTTATTAAATAACCATTAAATGTGAATATTGCATCAAGTAACATCTCAGTTCAGCTCTGGTGTTGCTTAAACATTCTGAGAATGTGAAAGCATTCCACGGGAAATAGTAATTATTATTATTGACAAAATGCCAACTGTATTTTTTGTTACAGACAATTTCCATTACTTTGTGATTGTTATTTTCCCCGGTAGTTAAAGCTTGCTCTAGCGAAAAATAACTCAAACTTCCCATCATACAGAAGTGGCTCCAGGAACATTTATCTGCCTATATCTTACTACAGTGAATCATTAGTCGCCAGGTTGTTTATTGATTATTTTTTTACGGCTTATTGTGGACTCGTCCATTTACCTTATCACTCCTAACAACAGGAACATTCTATTTTACACGCCTACGTGAATCAAATTAACCAATCAAAAACCTTACTGTGCTAAGCAGCGATTTCTATTGGCTCGCAAAAACTTCACGTGAGGAAGTTAAATTGCGCCAAAACTTATTCGAGCCGATCCTGACATCTAAAAACCTTATATGAGGAAGATTTCCAACTGACCAAATCAGTCAGTCCAGCGAACACTGGCTGATCGGTTGAACTCTCTGCTTTCGAGCAGGGAGGAACCCGAAGGAGGCTACGCCAAAGGGCGGATTCTCTTTCATAGGGTAACCGATCCTGAACCCGTTTATACGGGTTCAATGGATAACTGGATATACGGCCGAGCTCACGGGCTCAGTGAGCCCACGTTAAAAAGGCCTTGTGGCGCATGACGTCCTCGTGGTGGTGGTGGTGGTGGGGTGTGATTGAATAACGTCAGTCCAGCGAACACTGGCTGATCGGTTGAACTCTCTGCTTTCGGGCGGGGAGGAACCCGAAGGAGGCTACACCGAAGGGCGGATTCTCTTTCGGGCATATTTTTGGCCGAGCTCACGGGCTCGGAGATCCCACGTTAAAAAGGCCTTGTGCCACATGACGTCCTCGTGGGGGAGTGACTGAATATCGTCAATCCAGCGAACACAGAGAAGCGCTAATCTAATCCACGTAACTTGCGATTATAATTTTCCCGCGCGAAAAAAACCACAACTGATTCACCCACAAACTCGACACGAAGATTACTCTGTGAATACAAAGAACTTCAACTCGCAAGACTGTATTTATCCAAAGTGAATTATTAACGCTCACTACAATTTAAGTAAATACTATTATTGAACATATTTCATACTTATGTGGCACCATGCATAGTTAGCGAGCTAAAAAGAAATATTCATAAATATATGATTTGTTTTTTACGGTTTGTCAACCATTTGATAATTATTTAGGGCTGAAAAATATTTCGGGGTTAGGAATAATTCTTTCTTTACATTCAAGCGATCTGGGGAAAGAAAGAAAGACAGAAGAAAAAAAAAAAAAAAAATAATACGAAAACAGGTCATAAGCGAGCACACACACGCTCGACTGACACATAACAGATGTCGGAAGATATCCAGGTCAAGCATCTGACCTACTTCCGTGTCCACGAAAAATGAAAGTTTGTTATCAAATGGTTGAAGAAACGAAAAAATAGAGACAATGAAAAATATGATAGGTAACAGGTGGGGGAAGTGTATCTAAGGATATGAAGACAAACCATTAATACGAAAACACAGACAATTTCCAGAATTGGAAAAAGCCACACAAGATGATGTTCGCTGAAAATGTTTTTTTGAGATAATGAAAATTTTATTATCAGGCCTTCGGCCGGAAAAAAAAAAGTGAAATATTTTTATTCGTTCACGGAAACGCCAACAGGTCTGAAAATCCCTTTCTTAGGTCGTATCCAATTAGCGATAAACTGCTTGACAAATACCACGTGTTAAAAAAGCCGAAGGTGTCATCGCAGTCGCTTATGATAAGGGCGATTTAAATTTTATTTTTTTTTTTTAAGCAAGGTGTTTCTTCCCCCAGAACAAAGCCACGGATTGTCCACGCCCGACTAAAGACGTCATTGGCTAGATGGGATCACATGACACACGAAGGAGGAGAAAGATACCCGACCAGGACGTCATTGGCTAAATAAGATCACGTGGCGCACGAAGGAGGAGGAAAGATACCCGACCAGGACCTCATTGGCCGAGAGCGGTCACGTGACGCACGAGGAGAATCGGTCGACGCCCTTGTCAGAAGTGTAAGTGTGAGGGGCCGATACGAAGAAGCGGGGAAGCAGGTATACGCCCTCAGAGACACAATAAGGAAGTGGGAGTGAAGGTGAGTTACCGAAAATGGAAAATCCCTAACCAGAAATAAGAAGGGTGGATACGTATTTAGAATTATCAAAATAGAATCCCCGACGCCAAACAGACCCACCCCAGTTTTGACGGCGTCAATAAAAGCGAAATCCCAACCGACAGAGATCAGATCAGCCGCGGCCCGGTTCATTCGCCCCCTTGGCAGGAGACGGGCAAGAGAGGCCAGCTCGTTTGGCCGAAGAAAGAAGAAGTTAATTCGCGCACTGACGGCGGAGATGAGTGACCAATAATTCAGACTCTGAAGAAAGAGAGTAGAAGTTTGAGCCGTTGCGAGAGAGTTTGAGTTGGAGTTTGAGCCGTGAACGACAAGCAGAGATGAGCGCCCAGTGTTGAAACCGCGTCAAGATAGCTAACCAAGATTCACACACACTTCTGGACTCTTCTTCAACCAAGAACAAGTAGTTTGAAGAGCGACTTAGAATCAGACCACAGAAATAAGTTTTTTTTCGACTTTCGTCCAAAGACACGCCGAAACACAAATTTCTTAGAGAGCAGACAACTGGAAGCCTTAAAGTTGCCTAGTAAAAAGCGTTGTGCCACAATCCACAGAACGGGTCGGGAAGTAGACATAGTCCTATGTACCGAGCAAATAGACATAAAAAGTTTGTTACCTTTTTCTTGATACGTTGGACCTTGTGAATTTTTATTTTATTTTCTTTTTATTATATACATAATTGTGTGTTATCACCCCGTTAGACTCAACTTGCATTACGGCCCCAAGCCCTGTTTGATCTCGTCTGTCTAAGATCAAGTCACAACGTGGGTAGGCAGACCGGAGATCAGTGCAGTTACCCTGGTAACCAGGCGTTGGAAGCGGGTTGGGAACGACGAGGCTGGTATCAATCTAACCAAAGGGTTAGAACGTCACGTTTGGAGCAGCGAGGAGCGAACAGCTGACGCCGCGACAAAGACGTCACAACTGGTGCTGTCCGTGACCAGGATATCAGAGCCTGGGGAGCACGTGACGTCACAATTGGCGCCGCGAACGGGATCGAACGACACAGTCGACGCTGCGACCGGGGACGACGTCACAAATGGTGCTGTGACCAAAGGATCAACCCTGAGACAGCCACGTCACGTCATTCGATCGACCGCTGTTGCTGAGAAATTTCAAATAGGACTCAAAACGACCCGGGACCGAAAGGAACGAGAACAGAATCGTCTGTAAGGTAGGACACTTTATTTTATTTACCAACCTCGATTGTTGCTGCGTAGATTGTCTTTCTCTTTAAATATGTCGGACTATGATTCCGATAGAGCAGTGGGGGATGAAGAGGGAGTAAGACAAGGGTTGTCAGCTGATTTAAGAAGGCTGTTAGGTGGACCGAGGGTCCCAGCATTTGACGGCAGCAGGAAAAATTTCAAAAACTGGCTGGCAATCCTGGAGAAGAGCCGAGTTATTTACGAACTTTCAGACCACGAAACCCTGTATTTGGCATACGATGCCACAAAAAGGAAAAAGTCTGAATTCATGAAGGAGCTCTTGGAGAGTCAACCCCACTTATCTTGGGAAAGATTAAAGGGACTATTGACCAAGGAATTCGCCGACGAGGGGCACGGCTATAGAAATGAGGCCCTCCTAAAACTGACACAACTGCGGGACGAAACCCCGGGAGAATTGGGGACCCGAGCAGGGAAGCTGTCATCATTGGCCTTCCCGGAAGTGGTCAGAACAATGCGGTCATGCAGGCCCAACTAGCGGACCTGTATGGGAGGCGCTAACTGACGAGCGTGTTCGTCACGACGTGCTAAAAAGAGGGACCGCTGAGACTGTCGGCAGCAATAGAGCTGGCCAAGGAGAGCCAG
>CAHIKZ030001776.1:225000-227500 GCA_903632075.3 Acanthosepion pharaonis | reverse complement strand
CCCTTGAAGAAAATCCTGCTCTATCAGTTGAGGAATTGGCAGTGGTTCTCAGTTCAAACCATGCAACTGTTCGTCGTCATCTTCAACAACTTGGAAAAAATCCTAAACTTGGAAAATTGGTGCCTCATGAATTGTCTGAAAACAACCTCAAATCCCAAGTTGACATCTGCTCTTCTCTCCATTCTCGCCAACTTGTTTCACCTTTTTTGGATAGACTTGTGACTGGCGACGAAAAATGGATCTTTTACCGAAATGTTAAGCGTCGTAGACAGTGGCTTGTTAAAGGAGAAGGACCCCAGCCACAGCCGAGAAGGGAACTTCATGGGCAAAATGTTCTTTCAATCTGGTGAGATCGCCAAGGAATAATCCACTTTGAATTCTTACCACCTAACGCAACAATTAATGCTCAAATATACTGTCAGCAATTAGAGCGTTTGAACCAAGCTTTGAGGAAAAAAGACCTGCTCTAGAGAATCGAAAAGAGGTGATATTTTATCAGGACAATGCGCAAACCCACACAGCCAGAATCACGTCACAAAAGATTGGTTGGGAGAAAATTTCTCATCCACCTTATTCTCCCGATCTTGCTCCTTCAGACTAGCATTTGTTTCGTAGCTTACAGCATCATTTGGAAGAAACAGCTTTTGTAACACAGGAAGAGGTTAAAACTGACATTTGTGAGTTCTTCGAATCAAAGCCAAAAGAATTTTACAGTAATGGAATTAGTAAGCTTGTTAATAGATGGAAGGAAGTCATAGATAATCAGAGAAAATACATTGTTGATTGAATCTATAATTAAATGTAACATTTGATCACTAGTTTTCTTTATTCAAAATTCGGACAGAACTTATGAGATGACCTGATATATATTCGGAAGTTAGATGCTATTCTTTTTAGGTGAATTATAAGTGTGGCCAAATATTTCTCTATTGGATAGGTATGTGCTTAGAAGTTTTTTTTAAGGAAAATGCTAATCAAGCGATATATATATATATATATATATATATATATATATATATATATATATATATATATGAAGAAATATAGTTTTATTTATGGGATAAAGTGCTCAATATCATAGATATAACACGCAATCGTCAGGCGGCCTGACGATTTCGCCCAGCATGAAATAACCTGTCGCCACTGAATGTTCACTTTTATACACACACACACACACACCCACACCATATATATATATATATATATATATATATATATATATATATATATATATATATATATATATATATATTATTTGAATTCTTTAAACATTTAATTTGCCTGCATATATCCCTATAGCGTCAGTGCTCAATGCTCGAATCTCGAAGTATAAAATCTAGTATTTCGGACGATTATATTCAGGCCATACCCGCCCCGCCTAGAGAATTAACTCAACGTAATCTTCTCACCTGTCCATTCTTCATATTCGATCTTGTGTCAAACTAAACTATAACTACCAAAGGATTGACAGCTCGTTTGGCATAGTCCGACGGGGTGTGGTTTGTAAGTTAAACAAGAAAATGCAATAGAAAGTGTGCGCATGTTTTGTATTGTTTACTATACACCAAACTTTTAGCTTGTTGTCTGAAAGCAGATAAGTGAGACTGTACCAGTGGCTGCTGTTTGTGTTTCCTGTCCCAAAGTTTACACTGTAAACAACACTGGTGTAGTCAAAATACGCTCCTGGCATACGCGTCATGTTTGCTAGTAGTATTGTTTGTAACCCTTGTTTTTTACGTTGTTGCTCAGACGTCTCAGAACGCATTGTTTGTGCACTGATTCCAGTTAACGCCTAAATGGAAGTTCATAGACACAGGAAAGTTGTTTTTTTACATTAAAATAATGTTCACCCTTTAAAAGGCCCAAGAGCCACTCAATGTAGCGGGTTATAGAGTAAGACGTAAAAGGAAAACTTTATGAAGATATGTAGGGAAGATAACCGATGAATCCAAGACTTGAACAAGTTAAGATTCTAGTGATCTTGGAAGCATTCTCTTCCGGTTCGAAAAAGCAGTGCTTCGTAGGTAGAAAGATTTTGGATTATAATTTATATTTTGTCAATGGTATACGAAGGAAAGAAGTGTGCTTCGATACAACGTGCGTCACCTGGTGGGTCTTAAATAGGAAGCTTAAGATTGTTGGAACTAAGAAATATAGATCGTCTGGACATTCCTTGGAAATAGTGATAGAGCAGCGGGTCATAAGGTGGAAAACAGTTCATCACCCACAAGGCCGGAAGTGTCAGGTACTTACTGGAGCGGTACAGTAAACAGACCAGTGTTCTAGAATCTTTAGCGATGGATCTTCTGGGTGAATTCTGGGGTGAGCTTAACATCCAATAGGCGTTCAAGGCATGGGACCTCCTTGATGGAACACCTGTTTACCGCAACCGAAGTAGAACCCATTTACCGTTGAATCATCAGCATAAAAATCCACAAATGATCGGAATATACTCTTAGATCATTAATGTAAAGTAGAAAGAGAGTTGGAACGAGAAGCC
>CAHIKZ030001776.1:170000-220000 GCA_903632075.3 Acanthosepion pharaonis | reverse complement strand
GTGTTGACTTCAATGTTCACTTTTATATATATATATATATATATATATATATATATATATATATATATATATAATTAAACTAAAATTGAAAATCACCACATTTAAACTCCTTTTTTATTGCGTTTTTAATTTAAATGAATATTTCAATAGCACCACATTCATGTCATAAGGTTAATATTCAGGTTTAATTTTATAATACCTCTTCCCTTTAAGACAAATACCTTTCACCCGCCGCTGACCTCTTCCTCGTGCCTTTCGTCTGAGTGAAACATTGAAATGGATAAATTCTGTATTGTTTTTTTTTTAACTTCCTCAGTTAAATTTCTGTTTCTGACGCAGGAATTCAGTCCGCACAGATGTTTGTAAGACATGCCGAAATAGATTATTCCCCATATTAGTGATTTTGTATTTTATTCTTTATTAGTTATTTACTCTGTAATAATGAATACATTGAGCTCTTTTGGGGGATCACTTTTAATATTTTATATTACTAGGATCCACTTGGGTTATATACCAACGTATTTGTTAGCTTTTTGATAAATATATATATATATATATATATATATATATATATATATATATATATATATATATATGTATGTATGTATGTATGTATGTGTGTGTGTGTATGTGGAAAGAGAGTTTTTAGGGAAGAAAGAGAGGAGTAAAGAGGTGTAAAATTGTGAGCCACAGGCACACACATACACACACTCGTCACTGTTATAGTTGCACTGATATGCATATCTGTATGTATATTTGTGGGTGGATGACAGAGAGGGAGAGTAAGCGATATTATATCTGCGTAAGTGTAATGGCTGCCATCTCGTTGTTAAATATGGTCATCATAGAATATCAGACTTATTAAGACTAAGTTGTGCTTTAAACGAATATGTTTCTTTAATCTAAACAAATTTTAAAACTACGTCCATCGATATAACATGAAAAAACATCAAACATGATAGGAAGCAATGCCTGTGCATGAAAATCTTAAATTGGAGAAAGACGTTTCCTTGGTTCAATCCCCCCCCCCCAGGTCAACAACAGCCTGTGCCCAGGAAGAAAAACGTGTCAACATCTGGGTATCAATTCAGGTATTTCTTCATTACCGTGCTTCAATATATTGCTAAAACCTCATAACGAGTTGAACGAAAGATTACAAAAAGAGTCTCGTGTACGAATATCTGGAATCAATGCACTGAAAATAGCATCAATCAGCTAATTGCCAAATTTTATTTGTGTTAATCCTATATGCTTACATATACAGATATGTATGAACAGATTTAAATAGATTATATTACAAATGTATTTGATAAGATTTTCCAGATATACTGATATATCTTTGAAAAAGATATCGTGCAATATTTAGATTATAATATGTATTCTTATAAGAATTACTGATAATAACTTATTTGCAACAGCATTTTATTATAAAATTAATGAAGTGCAACATATTTTTATATTTGTGTACGATATAATAATAAATTGTATTTATTTGTATATTTCATATCATACTCTATAGTGGGCAGGGAAATAAATCAGCTTAATGCAATAAATTTATGAGTAGTGATTTCACTTAGTTATTTTAATAATATATACATCTAAAATAATTATCTTTATTTTAAAAAAAAATTCCTGATCAAAATGAATGGTTTAAATAATCCGTTTGTTTAGCCAGAAGATCAATCTTTTCTTGTGATGCGCTCATGTGACTTTGTCTACTAAATGACCATCTTACTTCAACTTAGTTTTAAGGTAGCCTTCGTTGCTTATTTTCTCGTTCTGTTGCTAATCTTCGTTTTCATTCGAGAGATGTTTCCTTTAAATAAATAAATACCAAAAATAAATACAAATAACAATATAGGCTAATATCGTATATACATGTATAAATATTTTCTTATTTTATCTGTTTATATGAGCTAATTGATGTTCTATAACACTCATCAAGCAGCCATTCATTGAATTATCGTAATTCCTCGAAAATAATACGCACCCATAAATAATACGCACCCATAGTCCAAAAGTTAAGAAATATATCTATCCCTATGTATAATACACGTCTATAAATTTCGTCAAAATAAATATTTACGAAAATATTTAGTCGACCTTGACATCATACTTATTATAAAACCCAGGTTGTGTGTGTGTGTGTGTGTGTGTGTGTGTGTGTGTGTGTGTGTTCGTTTATATATTGGATCGGATTTCCTACATTTTTCAACCGATTTCAACAAAACTTCACAGGACTACGTAAAATTACCTTGCGGTGGTTCTGACAGCGCCAAAATGTGGAAAAACACAATTGTTTTTGCACGAAATCAATTTGAAAACACGATTAAGAGGCATCGCGAGAATGAAAGGGAGACAACTCTCATCGAGTTATACTTATTATAAAACCCAGGTTCTGTGTGTGTGTGTGTGTGTGTGTGTGTGTGTGTGTGTGTGTGTGTGTGTGTGTTCGTTTACATATGGGATCGGATTTTCTACATTTTTCAACCGATTGCAACAAAACTTCACTTTTTTGTGGGGGGAGGTAGTGTTTCGTATTGTCTTGCACACTTTTTTCTTTATTTTTACATTCAGAATACTTTAAAACTTCCATTTACAAGACAATTGTTTATAATGAAATTCTATTCAATCAGTAGACTCATAACGATTGAAAACAATGTTTTTGTTTGAGTTTGGGTTTGACCAATTCGTAAAAAAAAACGAAAAAAAAAACAAAAAACTAATTAAGACATGCGTATCCGTCAAACTTAAACAATAATCTTTGTCAATTTTATTTTTCAGTCTTTATGATGGTCGATACTTGATCTATCTCTTACTGTTACATCTCCGGGCAACGCCGGGCTCTACTGCTAGTTAAGAATAAAATCGAAACTAAGTGGCTAAAATAATGTTGAAAATTACCATGCGGTTTTCCCGATAAATATAAAATTTTATTTTACCGTCAAAAAGTCGTCAAAACGTACGAGTTATAGTGCAAATTTTAATCAAAAGGTAATAGAATTAGCAGAAAGAATAGGAAACAGAGCTGCAACTAGAGAATGAGTTGAATGAGGCTAACATACGTTTATGGAGAAAGAATAAAAATGAACTAAAAAAGTGTAAATCAAGTGTCAAAGCTATAGATAGAGGAAGAAAAGCTCAATATCCAGATATGGAACAAAGTTTAACTGAATTTCTGAAAGAAAGATGATCAAGTGGTTGTTCCATAAGACCTGTGGAAATAAGAATGAAGACAAAAGAATTTATGAAAATCATGTATCCTTGAAACACAAATTGTAAACTTGATATCCTCTTTTCTTCGAAATTGGCCTTTGATAGATTTTTTCTTTATTTTTTTCACCAAATAAAAATTGCGGTTGCTAATAAATATAATTTTAATGACAAAAATGTTACAATTATTATTGTTGGGTTATAAATGAAAATTCGGATAATATCTTTCTTATTTTAGAACAACAATTACGTATTTATTATTATAAATCAATAACGAAAAAATATTTTTGTTTAAACCTATTTATAATACGCATCCCTACAATCACCTGTAATTCATAGTAAAAAATGCGTATTATTTTCGAGAAATTACGGTACCTAATTTTTATCCGATTCCAGCATGTTATTTTAATTCTTCCGAGAGAATTCTTTCATTGAATATTGTTTTTCCTTTTAAGTACATCTCTTAATAACATTCCACGAGTTTTCTGTTGGATTATTAACTGAGACGCTGGAGATCATTTTTATAATTTTTTTTTTTATTTTTGAAAACTATTTTCGGCAAGGAAAGCAATATTCGGCTTTGAAGAACGTGAAAGAGCATTGGTTTGAATAAATATACATAGTTGCATAAAGTAGTTGTTGTGAGATATACGTCTCATAAAACCTATTGTCTAAAATTCTAAAATAACTATTGCCATTTATCTTGACTCTACCGCCAGACTTGAAAGTAACTTTAATGACTTCAACTTTAATTACAAATATTGTTCATTACTCCATTGTTCCCTTCCAAGTCGTTTTAAATGTTTATTTTCATTAAGGAACACACTTCTAATTCAAATGAAGTTCACCTACTGGATCGTCACTGAAAGAAATCAGTTTTTATAACAAATGTTTGTCGTTGTGATGTTTTCTCAAAGATAGCAGTTTCGATGGCCCCCTGTCTTCAGCTGAGGTTCGAAATATTCTGTATTTTTCTTCTTCATAGATTTTCTTGTACGTCAATCAACTATTCTTGCGTATTACCCTTTTAGCTTTTCTCAAATCACTGTTGGTGAAATTCTTAAAATAATTTCTTTTCTACTTTTCTTTCAATCGTTTCTAATGTCATTTGATTTGATTTCTTCTGACAAATTAAATTATTTTTTCATTTTCCAAAGTTATGCTCTCATGGCTCGAACACAATATCTTGTTTCTGTTTTGAGATGATATCTTTCTTTTCATCCTTGACTACATGTATAGTCCTCTAAGTACCTCTTAGAAAAACGATACTGCAATGTAAAATTCACATGGGATATTTTTCATAAAAGTATATCATGAAAATTTTACTAAAATAAGATTATTTTTGTAACTTTCTATTGAAAACACTGATTTGTACACCAAAATCAGAGACCGGGCATTAGTAGAAACACGGTAATGCTATTAACTCGCAGCAAATAACAATTAACTTAAGTATTTTCCATATAAATACGCACATACACACCTACATTCATTCAATCATTCAATCATACATACATACATACATACATACATACATACATACATACATACATACATACATACATACATACCTTTCTGTCTGTCTGTCTATCTACATACATACATAATAAAGGGTGGTAAAATATTTAATTTAGTTAAGTGTATATATATATATATATATATATATATATATTTTTGGGTATGCATAAATGTATGCTACTGTTCAGATGATCGATTGAAAAAATCCCCAAGAATAATGCAATATTGATTTCTATATTCATACCCCCACTATATCTGTCACTATCTGTCTCTATCACTCTCTACACACACACACACACACACACACACACACATATATATATATATATATATATATATATATATATATATATATATATATATGTATTCCATTTCCAAGCGTAGTCATATGTGGCACAAGGCCAAAAGAATATATATATATTTTATATATATATATATATATATATATATATATATATATATATATATATATATATATATAAAAACCGTTTTAAGTTATTCAGTATTTATGGGGTAAAAGTGCCTGTATCCATGATAGGGTTTGTAGATTGTATACAAACACACGAACACACACACACACACACACACACACACATATATATATATATATATATATATATATATACTAGCAGCATGGCCCGGCGTTGCCCAGGCTTGATTCAAAAATTCCCCTTCCTTGCCTTTAAAGGACTTGCCCTTGCCGTGCTGATGTTGCTACATGCCAACTTCTTGCCTATCTCACACTGAGAATTTTTTCTAAGCTCTATACTAAACATTAAATCTGTTACGAAAAAAAACTAAACAAAATCAAAACAAAACGATCAGCTTTAAAAATGGACTCGTAACTGGAAAAACCGAATGAAAAAAGAATGTTAACAACAAATACTTTTTCACACCCAACCCAATTCTGCGGAATCAGTATCAACGTTGAGTTTAAGCAAGCAAATGAGCCAATTAGAGTAAAGTGCCATGCAGGTTTAATTTTTTCCCACTTGGGATAAATGCAGCTTTCAATTTTTTTTGCATGCTAGTTAACATTCGTGCCAGTCAGCTGTTGGCTCTCACGCTGGCCAATAGAATTTTCCTGCCTATTCATGGCAGCCAGCTATTGGTTTCACACTGGCCAGTATGAAATGGCCACAAACTACTTTTTTGAAAATTGCCGTAGAAGCATGAAAAATCGATTATTTCCACTATCAATGGGAGTTGGGAAATGCAAAGTCGGTCATGGCCTTCCCCCCAACTTGGGTGATTGTGCATGTAATTTTGGTGCAAATCCGTTCGAAAATTGCGGCCGTGCATTCGTCACACACACACATCCCAAATTTTTTATATATATATATATATATATATATATATATATATAGAGAGAGAGAGAGAGAGAGATAGAGAGAGAGAGAGTGAGAGAGAAAGAACAGAGAGAGAGAGAGAGACAGACATACAGACAGACAGACAGATTTTCAGAGACAGGCAGGCAGCTGACAGATATGCAATCACTTTATGAAGGCTATTTAATAGAATTTTTAATTTAATTCTCTACAAAATGCCATGTAATATATATATATTTCATCATTCTCGCATCAACGTCCTTTATCCGTCCAACATATCCCAAATCCCCACTCCGGTTTACTAATTAACTAAAATCTACAACCAACTCATAACATCATACATGCCCCTATAAATGGTGTATTAAATCAACTCATGGACTAATCCAAATCTTAAAAACACAAAAACCACATAATGAAATCATAGCCTCACTTGATGTTGAAAATTTATTTATCAAAGTCCCAGTTAGGAAAACGATTCCTAAGATTATATATAATATTTACACCAATCCATCTCTCCTTACACTAAAAATCAAACCTAGTATATTGCGAAAATCCCATTTGAATTGTACTAGTGACCATCAAAATAGTATCTACTTAGAACATATGGCACTTCCTTGCGTTTTGTTCTGGGATCAACATTTAGTAACTTCTACATGGCTAACCTTGAAAAAGAGATATTTAATACCAATAAAAGGATTCTATCTACCTAAGGTATGTAGATAATATTCTTTTTATAGTTAAAATCATGGATGAAATACATGAACAAAAAAAAAAAACTTTCGTTTTAACTTCACATATGACCTTAACATTAATAATAAAAACATTGTATTTATAAACATTAATAAGAAATTATCTACCTTTATATATAAAAATCTTCATAGCATAAACTGCTTTTAATCTAAACTATAAAAAGGAATGCCGACTATAACAAAAAAGCTATCATACAAAATTTTATGCACAATTCACAAGTTAACTGCTCCACGGAAAAAAAAAATTTCTGCACTGAATTATAAAACATTAAATTAACTCTCATTAATAATGTATTTCCTAATTACATCGATGATAAACAAATTAAATGAGCCATTATAAATATTAATATAAATCAAAAATAACATAATACCCTAAACATATCATCCTACTATATCGTAATCAAATGCATTCTAACTATAAATAAAATGAAACTGTCCTAAAATATCTCATAAGTACTAATATATTCCCCAGTAAAAACAAAAAAAAACTAATTATATATTATATTAAATTTAACACAAGCAACTTAATCATATCCAATAATTATTTTCCGTCAAGTAATGTTTTGTAAAAAAAAACAAACAACAATTTATATTCTTTAATGTCCGTTAGGAGATTGTATCTCTGAACAAAAAAGTAAGTACATGTGTTGGCTTTACCACCACAACATTTTCAAGAGGTCTTATACTTCATTTATCGAATATAAGTTATATTGCAAAATATCTAAAAACACATTCCTGTCCACCTTCACAATACAAAAATACTTGCCGATAACACCATTAAACAAAAACTGCAAATTCTCGATGACCTCTCTATGAAAATCAACCAACCAACACTCAACAAAATTTAATACGAATATAGAAACAATATCTTAAATTGCATATAACATGCATATAAATGGCATTTTATATTTCTCCCAATTCCCGGTCAGCTCCCTTATGTGGAAAATATATTTTTGATAAAAATCCATGACTGATTAGAAAAATAAATTAAAAAACTGTAACAGAGCATTTTTTAAGCGTATTTAAAACCTCTTATTACAACAGAAGGCAGAAAAACATGTTTAACTGAGTCTTTTTTGAATAAAATATTTGTGTTTATAATTTACTCGTTAAAATAATCTTAGAAAAGGTTGAAAAGTACGGTACCTTTTGTTGATGAATTTCATCTCAATATCAAGAAACTAATAAGATAATTTGAAAAGATCAATATGAAAATAAGTAGACAAATGTCTATATTATTCTACAAAGCTGGTTTAAAATGAAAATATGCTGCCTAAATGTATTCAAATTCATTTGCATATACTAATGGCATTTTATATTTCTCCCAATTCCCATAGTGTAATTATGTGGAAAAAGCTTGTTATGTAAAAAATCCCATTTTATAGAAAAATAAATTAAAATAACTGTAACAGAGCACGTTTACGCGTGTTTAAAACCTCTACGACAACAGAAGTTAAAATATAAATCTATGCTTCCGGTTATTTTTTTCTGTCTCACATATCCTGAAAGAATTGGATTTTCCCAAATCATCATACCCAACCAAATATATGTTGAAAAATCAAAAGATAACGGTTAAATCCGTCATCTCATGTTTTTGAAAAGGTACAGCACATACGTCTGTCTCAAACCATAATAATTTAATCACAATCTAAACAATATTCATAAAAACAAAATTCTTGAATATTACTACTTTTACTTTTTATGAATTTTTTAACTTTGTATATTCCATCTGATTTAACTCACCGTTCAACCACCTGATGAACATTCATGAAAGTTCTAACATTTAAAAGCCTTGATAAACCAATGACATCCTTGTCTAAAATAAAACACCTGCAAGAAAAAACAAAATCTTTGCAATGAATTGATAAAAACTCCCAAGCAAACGAAACGCAAAAAAAAAAAAATTTTTTTGATCTTGAACAAGAATATATATGATGATGATGATGATGATGATGATGATGATGATGGTGATAAGCCGCATCTTCACAGATGATGGCTGCCTAATTATGTACGCTCCCCACCTCGCACCTCTCTCGCGCATGAACCCGGCGTTGACTTGCCAGTGACAGACGAACAATGTGTTTAAGGCATAACCTTGATGGATTCACACTACTTTAACTGATTCCTGTGCCACCATGTGTCCGGAGCTGGTTGTGCATAACTTGTCAAAGCATGCAGGCTGTGACACTCTGTATCTATGGAATGTCAAGGGTGATATTTTCTTTATGTGACTTCACAAAATTCACCCAGCCAGTCATTGAGAAAAGTATGCACTGAAAGAAATCACATGTCCAGCCCTTGATACCAGGACTGAATCCATGGTTATCATCCATTCGAAGTTTCCGCTTCAGCTGTTTGTGTTCCAGACGACATTCTTCGAAAAGTTGACACCCATCTCTTATTTGACCACTCCATCAAGTTCTGTCTAATGCATTCTATTCTCAGTTGATGAAGTCAAATGCCAGATTTTTAAATATGTTCTTGATATGAACTTTTCTTTAATTTATGCTGAGGACGCTTTCCGATCTGGTTGTTCATCCACTGTCACACAGCATGCAGACTGTGACTGTCTGGGGAATATCAAGCGTGATTTTTTTTGTGACTTCACATCATTCACCCAGACAGTCTCTGAAATATATTGAGCCCATGGTTATCACCCATTCGAAGTTGCCGCTTAAGCCTTTTGTGTTCCAGAAGACATTTTTTTAAGAGTTGACACCCGTCTCTTATTTGATCTCTCCATCCAGTTCTGTCTAGGGCGTTCTCTTCTCAGTTGATGAAGTCAAATGCCAGTTTCTTTTTAGGTTATTCTTGATACAGTCCTTTTATCTTTTGTTTGGTTTGTGCTGAGGACGCTTTCCGATACTCAGCATGCCATAAAACAATTGTTTTGGGAGTCTACTATCCGTCATTCGGATTATGTGTCCTGTCCATCGCATTTGGGAAGATGGTACAAGAGTCTCTATGCTTTGGCAGTTGGCTCTAACTAGGACATCAGTATCAGGGGTTCTGTATTCCCATTTGACATTCAATATGCATCTCAGGTATTTCTGCTGGAAACGTTCAAGTATTTTTATATGTTTGCTGGGTAGTGTCCATGTTTCGGAGGCATCTAGAAGAACTGTCAGAACGCAAGCTCTATACAAATGTAATTTGGTATATTCAGTAATGACACGAGATACCCATATTTTCCTTCCCAGCTTTCCGAAGGGTACAGAGGCCTTCTGTGTGCGTAGATATATTTCGGCATCCAGAAGAATACACACACACACACACACACACACACACACACACACACACATATATATATATATATATATAATATCGCATATTGATTGTTAGCGCCAGTAAAATAGTACAATAACGAAAATTTTGATGAAAATATAATTAAGTGTATAAAACCCTTAGAAAAAGAAAGCACAAAGTAAATATAGAATACTTGGAAAAAAACAAAAGCGGTTTAAATGAAAAAATTACACCATGATATGTTTATGCTCCTATACCATTACAGCCGAAATCTAAAAAAAAATCTTGGTTGAATTTTTCTGAAGTTAATCGAAAAAACTATATCGCGCCATAACAATATTATATTTATTAATTATATCAGTAGCAAAATGATCAACGATAACTATACAAGAGTTACGGCTAGTAAATGTAACTGTAGAAGCAATAAGACTTGCCCACAAAACGGCCAATGACTGACTAAAATTATTGTATATCGAGCTAGCATAGAATCTGATAAAAATGTTAAATATTACTTTAGTTCGTGGAAAATTCGTTGTAATAGGCATGAGCTAACTTTAAATCACGAAATATGCTAAACCATCACTGCTCTCTCTGAATTTTAGTGGTAATCAAAGAAATACATCCATAATTACGTGCGACATAATAACAAGACCCAAATCATACAATAGTAAAGGCGAAAGACAAAAATTATGCTTTGTATAAATTAACGATTTTCAAAATTAAATAGCTCTAATATATTGATCAAGAGAAGTAAAATAATAATCACGTGTAGGCATGAAAACAAATACGTTGCTCCAGATCGATTCCTATTCAAGCCTATACGATCAAGTTTTAATTCACTTGGTTGCTATATCTTTAGTTGAAGATTATTTTTTTTAATTTTTGTTTGTATGCGCATAAAATCATTAGCTCGATTTAGTTTATATTTACTTGTATATATCTGTAGGTTTTTTTAACACCTCCTCACATCTAATAATAATATAAAACACTTATTAATTATATGTATTTCATGTACTGTGTCACTTCTACAGAATGCCTACAAAAAACATTAAATTTTAGATTAACTACATGATGAAAATCAAATTAACTAACATATGAAAATAGCTATATATTTTGCTATATGAATGAACTAAAAAAGTTAACTAACATATAAATTGTTTAACCATTTGCTGATCTAAGATGCCGCAGTTATCAAATTTTCAACGAAAGGTGATTGGTCTCTTAAAAAAAAAAACAGCCCACAAAATGCCCAGAAATTTTGCCAGAGTTCTTTAGTTTAAATATCACATCTAACATTTCTGGTTTTGTTCTGTTTTAAGCTACTAAATTTATATCCTTTGCTTTTGTTTCAAATAACTGTAACAACAATTAAATAAAAAGTGAACCAAATTTCTCGTGTTTTTTTTTTTGTTTTTTTTTCCATACTGTATTATATAAGTAGGACGTGTATGTTTGTGTGTGTGGGCTTTTATATTTGTTTATGTGTCTATATAAGTACATATGATTTTATGCTTCTAAAATATACCTAAATTTTTATTTCTTAGATATATAGAAAGATATAATCATAAGCATATTTATCTACATCTACATATGAAATGAATATATATATATATATATATATATATATATATATATATATATATATATATATATATATATATATATATATAGAGAGAGAGAGAGAGAGAGAGAGAGAGACTAAAAATACATGGTTTTTGCTCTTTCATTCCGACCGGAAGAAGTCAATCCAAAACATGGAGGCAGAACGAGATGTGTTTTTCATTAAAAAGCTGCAGCGCATAGTTAATGAACTTGAAAGAAGTCCAAGAAAAACAGAAAATTTAGACAGTTTCTCCATAATTTATTCCCTATTCGTAAACTGAAAAATAACATAAAAACAACATCACTTTTCGGCGGAAATTAGACCATCTTGAAATTAATCCTAATTATCATCTTAAATATTTATATGTCTAACATTCGTCTATGATTTGAATATTGCTGCTACATATGGTCCGTTGTTCCTGATATATCTTTAGATATTCTTGATAAAATCCAAAGAATTAGCAATATTATTGTTCTTAACCAGGTATTATTTCAGAGTTTGCATTCATCCATATTAAAATTACTTATATTTAAGGATTCATTTTTATTACAGCAAAAAAATGTCACAGGAAATACATAGATAAAACATTTAGGAATTTAAAGAAAATATTTGAAAACAATGGAATTTTACAAAACAACTCAGAGCGTTGGCCGTTTTTGTGTATATAGTAAATGTATTAATTTCTGATTTTTCCACGATCAATTCATGTTCAGGATCAAACATGTTTCCTTTCGTGGCAAAGATGCTACTATTACAATGTGGATATTTAAAAAAAAATATCTATTGCTTCAAAGACAACAAAAAAAGCGGTAAAAATTGTATGAAGTCTGTTAGGTTGCACATTGTTTATTTTTATCCCATCCTCATTCCATCTATATAAGTCATTATTTAGACCAACGTTTCCCAACCTGTGCACTAATACGCTTTGAAAGGTAGTTAAGTGTGCCCAAATTAAAAAGAGTAATTCATTAATTATTTTATAGTTAAATCTTTATTTTTCAAAAGCTCGAGACACCAAGCACATGGCTTCCATGTCTAAGTCAAGTCTTTGTCATTCGATATTTTAAACTGGATGCTAAATTATTTAATCTTTCAGAACAAGTGAATAAGCCTTTCCCTTTTACGTTCCGCAAAAGATTTAAATCAGTCATTATCGGTCTCACTGAAAGCAAATATAAGATTTCGTATTAATCCCTTTAAAGGAAAACTGTATCGCTAAACTTCTTTGGGAATGCTAATGAGAGTATTTTTATCACATTCAAGAACTTGCCAAAACACATTAAGGTTACACACAAGCATACTTAAATATACAATGTAATGTCTTAAAAATAAATAATTATTTCAGGAAACTGTTTTAATATTTACTTATTTTCAAATTTCATGACTAATTTTCCTTATTTCAAGTTTCCTGACTATTTTCAATCTCAAATTTCAAGACTAATTTTTCCTTATTTCAATTTATATGACAATTCTTCCCTTATTTTCAAATATCATAACTAATTTTTCCTTATTTCAAATTTCCTGACTAATTTTTCTTTATTTTTAAATTTTATGAGTAATTTGTCCTTATTTTCAGATTTCATGAGTAATTTGTCCTCATTTCACATTTCATGACTAATTTTTACTTATTTGCAAATACCATCCCTAATTGTTTCTTATTTTCAAATACCATGACTATTTTTATCTCAAATTTCATGATTACTTTTTCCTTATTTCAAATTATATGACAATTCTTCCCTTATTTTCAAATATCATAAATAAGTTTTCCTTATTTCAAATGTCAAGACTATTTTTTCTTTATTTTCAAATTTCATGAATAATTTGTCCTTATTTTCAAATTTCATGAGTAATTTGTCCTTATTTTCATATTTCATGAGTAATTTTTCCTCACTTCAAATTTAAACTGCACTGTCATTTTTGTTATTCTTCAAGTGTAACATGAAATAAAAAAAAGTAGAGAAGCACTAATTTTCGAAAGACGAAACACGTAACATAGTATTATTTCTTTTCTGCCATCCATATTTCTAATGCATTTCCCGTAAAATAATCTCTACTCAATTAGATTTTTTTTCATTATTTTCGCGGCAACTTCTCGGGTGAGATTTTTTTCTCTGACTACACGAATTTATGCTACTGGATTGGTAACTTGGTCTCATCGTTTTACTGTTGAACTAGCAAGATGTAACCACAACTTCTACCCGAGCAGATATTTTCTCACACTGTCTGCCTATGGAACATCATTCCTACTTCTTGCTTCTCTGATAACTACAATCTTCAGTAATTTAAGTATAACGTCAATCATCATATTCTGTTTTCTTGAACCCTGTTTTTTTTCTGTCCTTTCATCAAACCTCGCTATTTTTAATCTTCTCGTTCTCTTTCAATTTCACTCCCTGTAACCCACCTGCGTTCTAACAGCATTATCGCTTTTCTTGGGGGTGAAACGATTATTAAAAATTCCAGTTTTTTCTTCCTTTCTTTTTTTTCTTAATTTATTGTTTTTCCCTTTCACTTTTATTCTTTTTTCCAATCATGTCTTACGTCATTCATTCATACTTCATTTTCTCATTTGATATTTTCCTTACAATAATATCTTCGTCCTTTTCTTTTTTCACTATCTTTGTTTCTCTTCATTTTACTGTTACCCCTTTTTTGTTTTCCTTCATGTTTATTTTCTGCTTCCGTTTTCATTATTTTTGTTTACTTTTCTGCTTTTGTCTTTGTTGTCTTTTCTTTTCACACTGTTTCTTCGTTTTTATCATTTTTCTTTCTTTTTTCTTTTTCTTTTTCATTTTAATTTATTCTTCTTTACATTCATTTTACTTATTATTTTCTTTCTCTGTTTTTGTTTCCTATTTATAACTATTCATTCATTGTATTAATTACTTTTTCCTTCATATATCTTTTCTCCCTTTACCCCGATTTCTGTTTGCCACCTTACTCATACTGTTTTCCGAGACTTCTTCATGTTAATTTCTTGTGCTTTTACAGGCCGTCCCCGAAAATCTTCACACTATTTATTTCACAACAGTGAATTCAATTATTACATAGACGTATAGGGCTTCTTCTTCTTCTTCTTCTTCTGCTGCTGCTGCTGCTGCTGCTGCTGTGTCCCGTGTCCCTTCAGGACGTTGTCTATCGTGGCTGTCCACAATTTCCTATCTTTTGTAAGGTTGTCCATCTGTTATCTCTCCCTGTTTTGCCAACCATTTACACAAGGTCGTTAGGTAGGTCGCTCGCTGCTTTTTTTTCTGTCTCCTTATCTGTGAGGAGAATGTCCAGGATTCACTTTCATATACGAGGACCATTATTACATGACAATTCAATACACTTTTCTTTGTTTCTAACGAAACTATACTGTTTCTTAATACTTTGCTTATCTTTTGAAAGGCATCGTTCTCTATCCTAATAGAACTTTGAATTCCGGTGTCGTATTTTATATCCTCTACCATACACTTGTTAGATATTGAATTTTTTGTATTTGCTTATTTGTCCTTGCTGGAATATAATTGTCTCCAGTTCATAGTTCGCGTCTTGGGAAGTTCACTATGATGACAATGCTATCGTCTGATAATTGATGTTTAGAAAATTCTTCTCGCTTTCCTTTACTAAATTCTGTAGGAGTCCCTGTAGTTTCCTTTCTGTGTCTGCTATCAGCACTGTGTCATCTGCATTTTGCGTGTTTTTAAGATTGTGGCCTCTGGTAATGAATCTTGGCGGGATTTTTAATTCTCTCAGGATAGACTCAGTGTAAACATTAAATAAAACCGGTGATAAGACACATTTTGACTTACAAACGCTTTCTGTTTTTGTGTATATACTGAATTCATTTTCTATCTGGATCCAGGCTATTTGTTCCCAAAACACGCTTACACTTGAATATTAAATAGTATTAAAAGCGAGAATTTGAATTACCTGCGATTCCAAGACTAAATCCATGGGTGGCTATAAGAGGCGTTTTTGTGTTTAATAGTTCAATATAAGTTTATAACAGTCGATGACGCCGTAGACATATGAGAGGTATATGGTTATTTGGTTAGATGTGTATTACTGAATTGTTGTTACGTCCGATAAAATGAATAATTAGTCACAATTCTAGATCAAGGGTGCCGATACGTCAACGATGTTTTGTATATGTGTGCATATGCGTGTGTATGAGAACGTTAGTGGGTGAAGGAAAAAGTAGAGAGGGTATCTAAAAAAGAAAAACCATATTCATCATCATTATCATCATCATCATCAACATCACCGCACATGACCGGGTTTGGTTGTGGAGTTGCTTCGAAGCTGAGAACATGACAAGTTCCCTATGTGATGAAAGCCGAAAAGTTATTCATTCCGAACGTGTGTTTGGACAAATTTGGCAGAACACTTTCTTCTCCCGGTCAAACCACCTTGGCAACTTGGTTACGGACATGTGGCAGTATATTCCATCGGGGAACTCTCCCCTATGACCGTTGAAAGTATGGAAAAGATCTCTATCCAGGGATGTTGATCATCACCGCACTGGTTGCGTACATAGTCCTGGAGCTCATTGGTCACATGACCGTTGAGCTTACAAGAATATTACGCCACTTGATGCCACGGTTTCTTAATCCTGCTCGGTGTTCAGCTACGTCCCCCGCCCCGTCACACAAAAAAAAAACTGCTGGGGGAACGGTTTAGACCCCGAGACCCGACCACGGGACAGGTAATTCAGGGTTACATGGAAACTGTTGTAACATAGCTACGGACGATAATGGGTATGTCCCTATTCACATAAATGCAGTAGTAAATACTCTATGTTGGTCGAGGATTGGAGATTCGTCTCCGTCTATGCTGGTCAAACTCTCTGACACTGGGCAGAGAGGATCCCCAGACGAGGTTATGTCCATGTGCAGAGTCTCGTCTCGGGAAACAGCTGCCCGACCTCGTTTTATACGGGGTCTACAGGAAATTTTAGGCTGAGATTACGGGCTTGGATACCCTACATTAAATTCGGCTTTGTGCCACATCCAACCGCGTGTGTTGTTATCTTAAGTTTGGAGATTCATTGTGGAATTCACTTGACTCACTTCTAGCCTCTGTCTATATTTCTGAGATGAGGTATTATGTACATTATTCGGACTATTGTCCTCATCTTTGTCGCTATATTTATTACAATGTTTTCGGCCGTTGTACGCTCCGGCCTTTTTCATGTGGTTGGACACATGACACAGTGGATAAAGGCGTTGGTTAGATCCAGTGACAGGACACAAAGAGCACGAGTTCAATAACCGCTTAAGGCAGTGGAGAACTTGGAGAGGGGAATTAACAGGGGATAACTGATAATTGACATCCATTAAAATGGCACGTGGAACGAGAACAGTCTACCCCAGTGAGCGAAATAAAGAGTTCAGTTCGACATTGCAACCACCTGAAGAAGGCCGAAACGTTGTAATAAATATGGTGTCAAATAATATAAATAGTGCCACTTTTAGCTGTTGACTGCTACTTCTACGCGCCGCTGGTGAATCTTGTATGTATTTTTCTTGTCCTCGGTATTATGGATCATTACCAACCTTCGTGTGATTATTCTATTCAATAACCTTCCCTAGGCTTACAACAGTAATAATAGCACTCGCAGAGTTAACTGTCATAAAACCATATTTATATCGTGTACTATCATTGTTAGCGTCACCTTCGTCCCTAATTTATAATACACCTACTTAGATTTGTCAATGGATATATCTGAAATATTAACTTAAATAAACATTTTTTTGCTTTACGAATTGATCTTCATAAAGAATAGTTTTATTAAGCACAAGACACAAGCGTAAAGCATTCGTTAAGAATTGAACTCCTTACTCTGGTGACACGAGCTTACAAGCTCTACGGCAGGTAACTTGAACTGTATTTGTCATACAATGCTTACCAAAGGAATTGATCATTCACGACGGAAGAAGCAATCGCGTTTTGCTCTAAATTATCTGCAGGCAACGAAAAAAAACTGTAAATTATTTAAAATCTATTTTGCTTTCCCAACGAAGTCTGGCAGAAAGATCGCTAATTTAGTGAGTTCAGTTCTCGTTGGGTGTCCTATAAATATATCCGTTGTCCAAAATGTCGTCAGTGGTGTTTAATCTTATCTGTGCTAACTAAAATGTTAATGTCTTCAGCGATGTATCTGGTTTATATCATTTGTGGTGTAGAAAATGCGTTTGTTTGTTAAAATAAAGATAAAATAAAAAAGACACTTGAGACTTTTCAAATGATTTGTCCGTTCAACTGAATGTGTTTGTCGTGGGTAATATGATTCTTTAATTAGCAACAATAAAATTCTAGGGGCTGTACTTTGCGGTCACATTTAGCTAAGTGGGCAAGGGATTAAGATAAGCAAATCCACTTCGGACGGTCATGAGTGTTAATCATCCTCTATAATTAACATCGTCATTCGGCGTTGTTGACATAAATGGATTCAAGTTATTTTTTACGGGTTTTCTTTTCTTAGTAATTCAAGCAAATCTTGTCAGTCCTATATTGAAAGCAATTATTTGTCTTTCATTTTTCTTCTGTTCATATTTACTTGGCTATTGGCGTAATTATTTCTAGTGAACCTTGACATCTCGCTCCTTGTAAAGTTACGTTGTTTCAGGTCTTAGACGTCTAGATCATTTCATCCGTTTTCATTCTTCGGAAACCTTTTGGATTTTATTTGACTTTGCACTATTGTGATGCATACATTTTTGAATTTTATTTCCTTCATCGCCTGCCAGCTAAATGACATTTTTGTCTGCCATTAAACAATTTGGGAGCTAAAAAATAAACAAAAAACAAACATAAATATATTTAAAGAGGTAAAAGAATAATATGCAATATAATTAGATAATAACGGATTCAAAACAAAATTAGAAAATAAATTAGAATATAATATCCTTAATTCGCCAAGTGATAAGAATGTTCTTGTTGATTTAAATTTTCATTCTTCTCAGACTGTCTTTAAAGTAAATATTGAATATAACGTCACTTATACCATCGCCTTTTCATGATCCTATGTTGCTCTCGATCCTTCCAGTCTTGACAACACTAATTTTGATTAAGTATCAGCAACGTTAATGAAAAAGATCCTGCATTTATACGAGAAATACTGAATAATGGTCTCAAAAATTATCAATCGTGACAGTGGAAAACGGGTCGCATTAGAGAAACCAGGAAAACCAAAAAGGACTGTGACAATCATGAGAAAATATTATCCAAAGTAATCATCGATAGAATTAAACCTATTTATGAAAGATATAAGTAACAGAATCCAAATCTTGCAAACCGAAGCACAAGCTATATTGTCTGAGCGTCCATAGAAGGATCGCAGCGAAAGTAGAGAAAGAAAAGAATAAGGTATTTATAAGAAGCCTTGATAAAATCATCAGCGTTCGATACTATAATTCGTCAAGTTCTCATTAAAATCCTCAAAAGATTTCTATGAGAAGATGAAGTCAGAGTGTTGCGTTTAATACTTAGTAATACATGTTTGGATATCAAAATTAGTGTTGTCAATATTGGAAGGATCGAGAACAACATAGGATCATGAAAAGGCGATGGTATAAGTGACGTTCTATTCAATATTTACTTTAAAGACAGTCTGAGAAGAATGAAAATTTAAATCAACAAGAACATCCAACATATAGAACAGTAATACTGCTAATTTGCTAAAACAAACCCATTTGAAGAAATAATCTATAAATTTGGTGAGGAAGCAGGCAGTTTTGAATGCAGCTGGGACAGTATTTCCGATTAAAACCTGAATGTAAACCAAAATAAAATCAAGCATATAGCATTATAGTGAGGAAATAGAAACACCAAAAGGTTAAGAAATATTATGAAAGTATAAACTTTATTGCGAGATGCTGAAGATATCCTCAGACGTAAACAGTTAGCAAATTGCGTGTATAACCAATTTGAAGAAGTAAAAAAAATCAGGGATCGATTTTACGTTATAGCAGGAGTCATTTTCAACATCGATAAAAATCATTATTTCCTGATTCTGACAAATGTCATGACCTGAAATGTTTAATAAATGCTATTCTATAAAATCATTTCAATAGTGTTTCCATATTTTTACGAGTGAACCAGTCCATTTAAGTAGTACCTTCTGTTAATATTCTCAAATATTAGTATGGCTTACTCTTCAAACCTTCCCAACCATTCGAAATATTATAGGTATATCATTAAGATATTAATATAATATATATTATCTTGGGTGATCTTTCTGTTTTTACAGGATAAATAAAACTGAAAAAAAGGATTTATTTTGTAAAACAGAATTAAAAATCAATATTTAAATTGAATTTGTTCAAATCTGCAAAATCGGGTGTTATTTCAGTAAACAAACAAAATTGCTTGCAATCCACACAAATATTACGGTTAACCCAAGAAACTCATTACAGTTACAAGATAACGTATTTAATAATCTCCTTAACTGATCATGAACATTTAACTTGTGACGTGTTAAATATTAAGGAAAATCATTTGTTGGGTTGTTCAAATAACACCATTGTAACAACAACGGGTTAAATTAATTTATCTAAATCTATATCAAATTCATTTGTCTGAATCTATATTAAATTCATTTATCTAAATGCATATTAAATTTATGTATTTAAATGTGTATTACATTTATTTTTCTAAACATATTTTAAATTTATTTGATTAAATCTGTATTAAAATCATTTATTTAAATCTATATTAAATTTATTTGTTTTAATCTATATTAAATTTATTTGTTTAAATTTATATTAAATTTATTTGTTTATATTAAATTCATTTGCCTAAATCTATATTAAATTTATTTGTCTAAATCTATAAAATTATCTGTATTAAATTTATTTGTCTAAATCTATATTAAATTTGTTTATATCTATATTAAATGTATTTGTCTAAATCTATATTAAATTTGTTTATATCTATATTAAATTTATTTGTCTAAATCTATGCTAAATTTATTTGCTTAAATCTGTATTAAATTTATTTGTCTAAATCTACATTAAATTTACTTTTGAAATTCCATATTAAATATGTATAAAATATCCGTATCTGTCTGTAATTGGGTAATGATATTTTAATTGTCAGCACCTGTGAAATTCGCTCATTTCCCGCTAATTAATATTATTAATCTAAATAAAAACCAACTTAATTACATTATATTCTATTCAAACTGATAATATATACATGTAAAAAGGTAAAAGATTTATCTTTTATCTGTTATCTTCGAGAAATAATAAAAAAAAGTATTTTGAAAATTACATTATTTTTGTAATAAAATAAATATATATAATACATATAATAAAATCTGAACTAATTGAAACTACTCCTTCGGAAAAGAATATCAGAATTTGATATATTACATTTGACAATATATAATCCTTTTAAATGAATGAATGACATAAATTAATAATTTTTTAATAAATGATTTCTGTGCTTACGGCGATATCAACTTTAAACACAAATTCTCTGCTGATCACCGAGGTTAAGTTACATCGAGCCTGGTCATTACCTAGATGGGTGACCTCTTGGGAATACAAATTACTGAAAGCTTTGATGTGCGGGTGGTGTAATGACTAACAGTTCGGAATTAGAAATTGTAGAGCCGACATCGAATTCCATTCAGGTAATTTACATTTAGGAATTCAAAAGACACGATTGTCTAAGCGTGTCATATCCGCCCCTATAAACACAGCTTGAGACAGCCTGATAGGTTAATTGCCTATTCCTCCTCATCAGGAAAAATCTGTCCAACAATGAACCTTTATAGGTTAAAACGAAGAATAACCGAATTCTAGTCTTTGTCTAACAGACATTTTCCTTCTGGTGGAACCTAAAAATGTTTATGTGTAGATAGAATGTCAGATCTTAGGCACAACTTAGGTCACCAGAATGCGTTATATTATCTAAGGAAATTATACCTCGCACTAATAGCTGTTAGTGCTTTAACCAAATAGAGTGAGTAACATTTTCATGTTCTGAAATTTTTATATTTAATTCAATTTGAGATAGAGATCACTTAGATTTTAACCGCTTCCCACCTTAAGTCAATTGTTACAAGGTTAGTTAAGATGATTAATCTGACTTTGAGGTTTCATCGAGAAGGTTTGGCTAGAGGCCCACATTCTAAATTATCGTTTAAAGAAGGAACGTTCTATGTTACACTCACACAGTCGTTATCAACTCAGGAATGGAAGTAGAGGCGAACAGGAATGACACTACGAACATTTTGAGGCGTCTGGTCTAGATGGGTTAATGTGGAAGATACCTATTTTTTTTTAATCGTAGAACTGAATTTGTCACTGTGGTCACAGTACTTACGCGGAAGAAAACAGGTTCAGCTGGGAAAATGAATGTTAAAATTTACCCACCGATCTCTTTCAGGGTGTGGTAGCAATTTTTTTTTATTTGCTAACTTTTAAAGTATTTATTTATTTTATGGGTGTGATGAGAATGGTTTTAAGTCGAAGGAACTAACGTTTTTAATGACTTGCGAATAAAATTTGGTTGGTTTTATTCCAACGTTTCAGAAATTGCTTGAAATATTTTATTTTTCAGTGGTAAAATGGCTTTATTCTTTTGTGTCGACTCATTCTGCTTTTACCGCCTCACGTTGATATTGCCAGCGCTGTTTTTGTCACCTCGCTCTGCCTTTACCTCCTCGCTCTGCCTTCAGCGCCTCACGCAGATGTTGACGCCTCGCTCTGCCTTTACCATAATCGCTCTTCTGTCTTTACCATAATCGCTCTGCCTTTACCATAATCGCCTCATGCTGTCTTTCCTGCATCGCTCTTCCTTTATCTCCTCACTCAAGACTCATGCCGCCTCATTCCGACTTTGAAACTTCACGCTGCCTTTGTCGCCTCTCTCTGCCTTTGCCACTTTGCTCTTCCTTTGCCTCCTCGCTCTGCCTTTGAAGCCTCATTCCACCATTTTGTATTTTCCCCACATTAACGGCATTATTATATCCATGTTATAATAACACATTATTTCACAACGAAATGGAATGGCTGAAATGAAAAAGAATAACAAATATGCTTTGTTCTCAGGAGAGTTTTATACCGCTAAATTGTACACAAAATTATATATATATATATATATATATATATATATATATATATATATATATATATATTTACATGCGTCTCAAGCAGAGAAAAAATACACACATACCGACACAATTAACAGTGTGAAAAGAGAAAGAAAAAATTGGGTTATACATATAATATAGGGGTTCTTTTGTGTTTCTGGAGATTCTTCGATGTTTCTGGAGAAGCCATATTTAGGATTTCAGATTGGCGCGGTGCGAATTTTTCTGCTATATCTCTAGCAAGAACATGTTCTTTAAACGGGAGAACTGCGAGTCTTGGGGTTTTCACTACATGAGGACTGTGAACCGGAGATAGTTTATTTCTATATCTGGGAAATGGCGGCATAGTCTTGTTAGTTGCACAACGTGGGAGCTAGCAAGAGGAGGCAGATTTATCAAGGGCCTTGTCCGTTCTCAAAAAAATAATAATAAAAAAAACAACTGCACAGTTTGACTCCTAAAAGCTGACTGATTGCACACTTTCTTTACACTATGAAAAAAGGTGATGTCAAAGAGCAATGTCAGTAATGACTTGCAAATAATAAATGTGCGTGTACGAGCTCGTAAGAAAGAAACAAAACTGTACATCAAGAGAGTAAATGGCTGATTGGTAACCTTCTCTATCCCAGTTTTGATCTTAGAGTGTAACAAGGAAATAGATTGAATGCGGGATTTTAGAAAATGTAAAATAGGAAAAATAAAGGCTAAATATTAAGTACCTCCACAGACTTACAAAAAGAAATAAAGCTGAAAAACGATTTTAAATAATTTATTCTTTGAAGTTACATTTTGTTTTTGTTTATTTTATAGAAACTATAGTCTAAAGTTTACGCAAAGAAAAATGAAGAATTATTTTGTCCTGAAATAAGGATTTTTAAACACCACAAGTAAAAACAAACTCACTTCTACTCAGTTCAATTAGTGAATTTGTTGGACGCCGACAAAAGAGATATTAAAAAATTTAACATTTCTTAAAAAGCCAATTCTGTTGCAGACATTTGTTTCGAAGAAAAATAGTAATTTTAGGATAATTGAATTAGTATTTGCAAAAATATTACTTGCATTTTTGCAAAATAATAAGTGTGTTTTCCAAAGTAGAGCAAGCCTTCATTTAACACGTTCAAAAATTTTAAAAAATTGTAATCTTACAATCCCGCTCCTATTCACAAAAATTGACGCCATACGTCAAAAATATATGGACGCCCATTGATTAGAAAACTTTGTGGAAATATCTTTCGGATCAGTTCCAACTCTTCAATATTTACTGTATTCTTGAAAAAAAAACTATTATAAAAACATCAGAACTCTATTAAATAAACAAAAACTACTATTAGCAAGAGTAGATGATTAAAAACTTTCAATATATTTTGGTGGCCCAGAAAAGAGATTTTATTATTATGTCACAATTCAAAATTTTACTTTTCGTCATGAATAAGAAATCAAACAGTTGTAAAATGAAAAAATAAAATGATTTAAAAAAGATTTACACTGAAAAATGACATTAAAATTTACATTTTTCGATTCTCCAGACGCATTGTAATTTTATATTAACTTTATCAGCAACAACAAATGTGTGAAAGAATTTTTATTTCGTACTGTAAAAATACCTGTCAGTTTTTCATAAACAGATATAAATCATTTTTTTTCTTGCGGAAACAAAATATATAGACTATATTTTATTAAAAAATAATGTATCAGCAACTCTCCTCCAAAAATAATTTTAAAGTTTCTTTGAAATTATTTCTTAAAATTTCGGACTATAATTTTGATGTGTTATCACTCAATATTATTTTTGTTAGTGATATCACACCTTCAGGGAGTTAGTATTATAAAAATATAAAAACTAGAAACATCCCAAATTCACTTGTACCGATTAGCAACAAGTTAAACAGGGTGGGTATAAATGATCCGAAAAAATGCTCCCACAAATCTGAATATTTTTTTAGATTCACTAATTAATTAAAAAAATTTCAGTGAAATCCGAATTTTTTCACGTCTTGATAAATTTTTAAAAACGGCTGGGGTATTGTTTTTATTCGTTTACTTGTGGATTTTATTTTCATATGTTGAAAGTGCGAATGATTTTCGAGGTACTTACGGAAAATCAACATTTTGGCTGTATGATAAAAAGTTGTAAAGTAATAAGGATTTTATAACTTACGATCAAAGAATTATATAGACAGAAGAAAGAAAAATGAAAGAAGATTCGGACTAATACTAGATAAAGAAACGAGAAATGAGTTCGAAGATACTAGATATTTTAGAACTATGACGATGAATCTGAAATGAGAGCCATTCGATGTTTCATATATTAGCAAAAGGCATTCGATAAAGTATAAATAATATCTTGAAATATTAGGAAAACTTAATCTACACGGAAATGATATTCAAATAATCCGAAACACGTACTGCGAAGAAACAGTTGGAGAACTAGTTAACTAAATATATAAAAAATATATTACAACAAGAAGGTGCGTTTTGCCAGATTTATTTAAATCGTTCACTGGTACCATTCTTCTTGTGTTAAAAAATAGATTAAGATTTATATCAATAATATGAAACCTTAACAAAATCCGCTACGCATTCGAGACTGATGGCAGTTTTAAGAGAAAAACAGAAAAATGCTTATACAAGGTAGTTTCTAAAAGGAAGAAATTGTTCTCGCCTTTTTTTTTTCATGTAAGAAAAAGGTTTGTCAGCAAATTAAGAATTCAAGATGATAGTTACTTATCGAAGAAATTTAACTCTTTATATGACAGATGCTGTGATGTGTGACACAGAACTCAGAAGGCGCGTAGGAATAAATATTAAGGAATCAAAAAATATCGTTAGAAACAAAGAAAAGAGTTTTAGACTGTTATGTCATATCCAATCTTCTATAGGAAAGTGGATCCTGAAAAAATTCTTCAAAGATCAAGGTGCAAAGCGAAATAGAATTTTGAGAATTGCATGGCAAAATCATTTGAACAACGGAGATGTTTTAAAGAGAACAGGGACTAAAAAGAATGTTAATTTTGTTTAACGACATATCAACCTCTATGGGTTATTTTATGCCAAAATCTAAATATTTTGAACACAATCTTATGCCTTCAACTACAGGGGAAATGTATTTTTTGGTAATTCTGCTGCAAATAGTTTGTAATGACAAAAGTACACAGGTGTAGGCTTTAAGAAAGCTTTATTCACCTGAGAACACAAGGTTCGCATATAGTGTCCTTTTATAGTCCCAGTAAACAGAAATAGCTCTCTCAAAGAAGAGAGTAACAAAAAAAAAAGCGAGACCGCTATTGATTATTCATAACATTGGTATTGTTTGTAATTTTTATATAATAATGTGTTGATGGTATTTTTACTAAAAATTGTATTTTTATACTTTCCTAGTCCTTTGTTTTTGTTTGTGAGTTCAGTATTTTCCCATAGAGGGGACCCTAACAGGTGCTTCCACCCCAGGTCAGGGTGATCCTGGGAGAAATAACAATTAAGAGGTGGTTCCACGCTCCTCAAAACCTACAATCTCCTGATCAGAGGCCATGCTGCCGGATGTAATTTATCGTCATAACCAGGACAAATCTACAAAAAAACTTCAGGTAGCAATCCAAAAGTGGTAGGTAAAATTTCTGTGACATATAATGTAGAAAGAAAGCTTGGAAAATTTAATCCTCACAGCATAATGTATGCAATAAAATCAAGGTAAACACCAAGTAAACTACTTGACGACTCTGGCAGAACAAGTACCAAAGACAAAAAAGAGCTTGTAAAAAAGAGCAAGAACTACTTAAGGTATAAAAAGATAGGAAGTTGTGGAGAGTCATGAACAATACGATCTTTTTATCTATTCTCTTGTCCCAAACTAACATTGGAAATTAGATATCTATTAGATATTCATAGTACAGATTCTTCTTCTATTTGTTGTGTTCATTCGTGATCTTGGCGATTGTGGCTCTCCACAACTGCCTGTATGTAGTATCTTATAATAAGGTTTCTCTTTTCATTATTCTTCACACTACATGTTCCGCCATCCACTCTCAGAAGCTCGTTAGATAGATTACTCTTTCTCCCTCTCTATCTATGTCCCTCTTGGCTTCAATACGTCTTGTGAGTCAAATCCACCAAGCCCGTTTTACTGATTGTATGTCTTCGAACTTTCAACAATCTCTTTCTGATTGTAAGTATAAGAGTCTATATTTGTTTCCGTTTTCCGTAAAACTTCGTTGTTCCTTACATATTCTGTCCATAATATTCTCAGCATCCTTCTGTAGAACCACATTTCTCTTGCCTCTAGTCTCATCTTCATCTGTGAGAAGATTGTCTAAGATTTTCTATATAGAAGAGGATTGTGATCATTTCTGTTAATTAACCCCAAAATATTAATTGACCCCAAAATAAAAAGAATTTATATTTATTAAAATTCACACCAAATTCCCCCAGAGCGAGGCGGTTCTTTTGCAATCTCTTTGGGTTGACCTTTGCGATCGTCCCAAATGTGGGTAATTCGAGTGGGCTATATCTGAATGTAGGGTCTATATTCGAGCTCACCTCGATAAAGAAGCCATGTTTTTAAATTGTAAAATATCCCCTGTATGAGAATAACTCCCGACCTTTTGGTAACTTTTCATTCTGAGGGTTGGTGTTGATGCCTAGGCAAGTGAAACATATTTTTATTTTAAATTAATAATTTCAAAAGAGTGACAAAAATTTAATAAAAAACAAACTTTGATTTAAATTTTATAATTTGTTGGGGTGAATTAATATTTACGATAAAATGTTTTACATTATTTAGGGTGAATTAGCAGAAAACATCAGCGGACTAATATTACATAACAGTCCAGTACACTTTTCTTTGACTCTATAAAAAAATCTGTTTTCTTAATAATTTGCTTAACTATAAATGCTGGAATAGCAATAGGGGAACAAGCCGTGATAGACCAAAAAGCGCCCAGGAAAATAGTACAGCTATTTGCCCAGCGTATATGGAAATGAAAAGTACCCCACTTCAGTCCAAGAAAAATAATCCTACTTTATATAAAGACCTTGGCAGCTATAACCATATCACATTACTATCGAACATGTACACATTAATCTCAAAAGTATTTACAAACTGATTCACAAATATACTTGATGGAAACTAGCTCCACCAACCGTACTTTTTTAGGAGTGACTTTTCAGCAATACACTCTTTACAAAAGAAAAACGACAAAACAGATCATTTAATCGAAAATATCAGAAAATGCGTTGTTTAGCGTCGTTTAGCTTTCATTAACTTTGAAAAGGCATAGTCATTGGGTTCAGCTAAGACTGGGGCGGTTTTTAACTCAATGCAAGAGAAAGGTATCAAAGAAAATTATATAAAAGTTATTGGCAATATATATGCTACATGTACTGCAAGAATTTCAACACAGAAAAAAACATAGAAATAAAGATTGGAAAGCGAGTGAAGTTAGGGGATACTAATCCATCTAATCTATTTAAAGCAAGCTTCAGAAACATTGGATGAATTAAAACAAATAATATATGACTGAAGTAAGGTAAATGGAAAAATAAATTTAAAAAAGACACAAAATAAAGTTGAAATATTTTTGTGAAAAGGTTTATAAAACCTAGAAAAGAAAAAAGCAGTAATAAGTTTAGTAGTAGAAATCGTAGTCACTTTGATAACATAAAATGAAATAAAACAACGTCTGGGTTTGAACTCAATAGGAGACGGATAGATAACATTGAAGGCTTTGTTCCAAAGAGATAGCAGATATTATCAGTTATGGAAACGTGTTGGAAAGGGTTTTATACTACAGTGGATTAGCATTAGTTGATGATCATAATACATGCATACAGACACACATAAAAATTATTATATATATATATATATATATATATATATATATATATATATATATATATATATATATATATATATATAGACAGGATAGATATCAACAGTTTTCAGAAAACAACAAACTTCATGAAATCTTAATCTTTCTTTTTTCTAAAAACAGATATTGAAAACTGAATATTTGTTTATGCACGAAACATCTTTATATATGTATAAGTGCACATCAAAACATTTAATAAATATTGAATTAACATTAAAAAAAATCCTATTTCGTCTCCTCTTTTACTTGATTCGTCTTTCGGTATATACTGCTATTTAATGGTAGCGAAATAATGGGTTGAATTACAAAGATAAATTCAAAGATAAATTGATTCTTTCAGCCGAGCTGACCTCAGATTAAGATTTCTTTGTTTTTGTTTTTTTGTTTTTTTAACCTCATTTTATTCGCTCTGAGTCATTTATGTGATGGTAGACAGAATTTCAACTGACGGATTTATTCAATGATATCATTTCAACATAAAGCTTATTAATGAATAAATGTATTTTAAGTAAAAAATATTTATGAGTTAATTCGAACAGACTACAAAATAATGATGGTAATTAACCGTTTCCTTATAAGGAAAAATTCGGTATTCATTGATCGAGTAGCTAGTACTACTGTCGGTTAAAATTTATAAAATCTTTCTCTTAAAATATTTTTTCGAGAAAATAGTTTTTTCATGTTCAGTAGCTGTTATCGCTCTTGCATTATTAAAGATAATGTCAATATAGCCATTTTCTTATAAGGAATTCGGTATTCATTGATCGAGCAGCCAGTATTAATGTAGAATGAAATTTATAAAATCTTTCTCTTAAAACATTTTTTAAAAGTTTCACAAATCCAGTAGGCATGATTGCTCTTTCCAGTATTGATGGGGGGGGGGAATTTCCTCCCTAACATTTCGGTTTTTAAAGTAGTGTAGAACGTCAACAACTTAAGATGTTGTCTAATGGATTTCTGTTATCTCCTGTTAATTCCCCTCTGAAAGTTCTCCACTGCCTTAACCAGTGACAGGACTCAAAGAGTGTGAGTTCAATACCTAGTTAAGGCAGTGGAGAACTTTCAGAGGATAATTAACAGGAAATAACTGACATCCATTAGACATGGCACGTGGAACTAGAACAGTCTACCCCATTGAGCGAAATAAAGTGTTCAGTTCGACATTCCAACCACCTGAAGAAGGCCGGAGCATACAACGGCCGAAACATTGTGATTAACATGGCGACAAAGATAAGGACAATAGTCCGAATAATGTAAATAGTGTTTTATTTTTATTATTATTTCACGCTCAGTAACTTACCGTGTCTTTGTGAATTTATTACTTTGCCTGGGGCGAAATGGTTAATAAAATGCATCAAATCTGGTGTATATGTTGAGATAAAGGCATTATATAAAGAAATTAGAAATCAAACATTTAAATCTTGATAATAATAGGTAACTTCTGTTTCGCGAAACCACATCGATAGCAATGCTTAACTACTCTCACTTTATCTATCTATCTATCTATCTATCTATCTATCTATCTATCTATCTATCTATCTATCTATCTATCTATTCTATGCTATCGGTTTTGAGGCATTCTAATCTCCGAAATCCGAACATGCACTGGACTAGCGAAAGAGATATTTTAAAAGCTAAGCAAAATACTGAAAACCAAAAAAGAATTCGTTAGAAACAAAGAAAAGTGTGCTGGGTAGCAGCTATTTAATATCCATCCTCTTACATGACAGTGAATGCTGGAAAATCTCACCAAGGTGGAAAAGAAAACTGAAGGAAACAGAAATCTGTTTCTACAGCGGGATACTGAGAATTCCATAGACAGATCAACTAAGCAACAAGAAAATTTAACGAAAATGGCAAAAAAGCACATGTGCTTAAAGCCAGAAGGAGACAGCTGAAATTCCTTGAACAGATAATAAAGAAAGAGGAATTGGAAATCTTAGCCGTCGTATTGAGGTTAAGAGAGATATGGAAGACAGTGAGCCACCTGCCGGACAAGTTTACGCAAATAATGATGGAACGGGATGAGGGGGCCTCAGCAAAAGTAGAAAAACAGCTAAGGGTTACGAAGGATATGATGTTTTGGAGAGCCATGATCGCCCATATCCCGAATGCACGCGGCACAGTGGAAGTCTCAGATGGCTTTCCCTTCCTCAAATAAAACTTCTCCCATGGGGGAAACCTAAGATTAATCCATGGCGCCTAAGGCTTTCCCAAATGAGAAATTCTAAAGAGAATGCATTAATTTGTTATATTTTGTTAAGTTGGATATCTTATGTCAGACACACTTTTTCCATCCGTTTCATAGAATATGTTATCATTAAACAAAATTACAGCATTATTAGCTTTCAACTATTTTCTAAGATTTTTTTCTCTTTCTGAAATTTTACCCATATTAAATGGTAATGGTAATATTAACCGTTTCCTTATAAGGAAACATTCAGCATTGATTGATAGAACAGCTTCTACTACTATCGGTTGAATTTTATAAAATCTTTCACTTAAAACAATTCTTCAGGAAAATCGATTTTTCAAGTCTTGCATTTTTTATCGCTTATTCCAGTATCGATGAAGGTTTCCTTCCTAACCGTTTGCTGAAGCAGTGTGGAATTTCAATATCTTATCATTAATTTTCTCTTGCCGTTACATGTTATATCCATTTTAATTATCGCTGCTGTTGAATGTCCTCAAGTGATGTTGTTTCTGTTATTTTGGTACGGTTTTTGTTTGTGATTCTGTAGCGCGGTACACAACGTTCAGAGAATTGTGGTTTTGAGCAAGATCCACTGGCTTCTCTCACTCAAAGTCATTTTAATCATTGATCTTAGAGTGTTGCTGTATACAGCTGACAGTTTAGATATATCGAAACAGCTTTGACATCCATGTGAAACTCACGATTTGATGAGGCTATTTAAGAACATGGCTTGAGATGTCAGGTTAATTTTCTATTCTATTTTTACGTTACAAGATTTGTAAGCAATATAGTGCAGACAAATAATGATAAGCTAAAGACCTCATAATGAGCAAATAAATCGATTTACAAAACACTTTAGTTGTTGACGCCTTGCTTAAATCAAACAGTTTTCTTCAACTTGTTTTAAAAATCCTAGGCAACCAAAGTTACCGATGTGGCAAGTTATCTAAGCTAAATATTTGTTAAAAACGATTTATTTAATGAAGGCTTGAATACAAATATTATGCCATTCTGATGTATCTCCGGGTGGATTTCGCCTCTTTTCTTCGTAAAAATAAAGTGAAATGAAATCAGACATGTTCGTGTAATGAATGTGTTAGAAAAGAAAACTTTCTTAATGGCTGAGATTTTTGTTTCCAAAATATACTTGTCTTCAATATCCGAACCTCAAGTAAACCCCAAAATTTCGAACAGTGATTTTCTTTGCTGTAAAAGTTGGCGGTATACAATATTCTGAGCTTTCATATTTGTACCAATTTAAATTTTCTTTAGTAAGGAAATACTTATTAACTGTAAATAGTTTCCAAAACAATGCAATATTTTAGATTTTACAGGCATGCAATTGACAGAATATTATTTTGCCAAGATTTACAGTCAGATATATTTATTCTAGTTTTGGGATTCACCGCATATTACAAGAGGTGAATATTAAAATATACTTAAAGTTTAGACACTGTGGTTCGGTTCAAAAACGACACCTCCCTATTACACTTAAAAGAACATGAGCTTAAGAAAATCTTGATGCTTTCGGCCTAGTTTTAAGCTAATGTTCAATAACTTTCATCTCAGTATGAATTTTCGCCATTAACTGAACAATAATACTTCACTATATTTGCTTGTTTGGGATTAAAACGAAATATTATTGCCTCTCACTCTTCCACTATTATCGCAAACAGAATTTTTAAGCTTAGGGCATTAAAGTGGCAACATTTTCCTTTTACTATTAATTGCCCATCCAAACGAAGCCATTAAATGTACTTTTATTGAAATGAACAGCATGTGATAACATAATTATATCCTCCCCTTTCTCATATTTTAAAATTCTTTATTTTTTCTTTCGCTTTTAATTAATTCTGGTATCTGGTGTCGCTGTTAAGCATATTAAATCATGCCTATTCGTGATATTATTGACTGAACCAAGAATAGACGAACCAATTATATGACGTCAGAGTCAGCAATCGAAAAGGATTATTCTGTCGTTTTGTATGTTTATTTCTTTCGATTTAATTTCCTCTTTAATTGGGCTACGTAATTTAATACAGACATTTTTAATGTTTTGAACTAAATAAATTCTAGATGTATATTCTGTTATATTATTACAAGTATCTCATTCAGAGTAATAATTATGGCCTTGTGTCAAACATTAATGCCTAATTATTATATACTTTTTTAATCATTTAATCCAAAACAAGACGATGACAGGAATTGAAATATGATATGGAAATTTGCCCACGTATGCATGGACTCTCCCAGCTATAAATAGGAGCAGGTACTGCCATTTTGGAGAGGGAAGTTTCCAGCAATCAGCTCTGACAGTCGAACTGAACATTCTTGCTGTAACACTCTCGTTTGTATACGTTTGTATTACTGTTTCTGTTAATATATTTGTTTAACTCAATTCCTCTGTTGCAAATTTATTCCTGGCTCTAACAAGGCCACAATAAAAGAGAATGAGAAAACTTTAGTGAGGGCTCCAAAATGAGAGAAAGAAAAAGGAGACAGCAGACAAGACGCCTTGACACAAAGAATAATACTGACGTACAAAATGTTAAAGTGAAACTGAAAGAACAAATTCAAGCGAAAGCACAGAGAATCAGGCGTTATGCAAAAAGAAACAGATACTTCTGGCAAAAGAAGATCTTCAAAAAAGATGCCAAGAAACTATATCGAGAACAAACCTGAAATGCAGAATCTGCGGAAAATATAATGAAACTGACGGCCATATTATCTCAGAATGTTCGGATCTAGCAAAAAATGAATATATCCACAGACATAAGTAAGTAGCAACATATGTGCATTGGAAGATATGCAAGAATCACAAAATCGAAACCACTGAGAATTGGTATGAGCACCAACCAGACACAGTTACCCAAAATAACGTCTTATAAACGATCGACCCTCAAAAATACCTAGAAAGCTCAGAAAACCGGATGATTGTCTGTGTCATGATGGAAATAAGAAAATTTATTCAGTAATAAAGGAAGCCAACAAATTCGAAAGGAAATTTGATGTTGATGAAAATGTTGGGATCTGTGAGGAAAGAAATGTACAACAAAAATCGATATAAAGAAGAAGAAGAAGAAGAAGAAGAAGAAGAAGAAGAAGATGATGATGATGATGATGACGACAATGTCCGAGAGAACAAAAATATTTTAAGGGGAAAATATCTAGCCTATACTTGATGGCGCATTTGCAATAATGCCAAAATACAAAAGGAGAGATTAGACAAATTTGAAACTCGAGAAAGAGTTGAAATTGCCTAGACTACAATGTTGTTGGAGACGTCTATAATGATGACAAATTTGCTCGAGTTTTAAGAACGTTTGCTAATACTCAGCAAGAGAAAGATAACCAATACTGCCATTTGTGAACAAGCAAAAATATTTTTATAGCATTCAGCGTCATCACATTCTCTTCCTTCTCATACTACTACTATTACCAATAATATCAATAATAATAAAATGATAAAACTTGCCTACTAATTGACATATCTTTCTCAGCGAACTGTAACATAGCAACCAAGGGAATTAAAAATCTATCAAAGTATAAAAACCTGGAAATCGAAATAGAAAAAATGTGGAAATTTAAAACAAGAATAGTACCATTCATAGTAGGTGCGCTTGGAATGATAAAAAAGGAACACAACAACAGATTGAAAAAAAATCCCTGGATATCCTAGCTTAAAAGAAATAGAAAAAATTGTTTTGATATGTACAGCGGACACACTAAGAAAAACTGTGTCCATGCAACACGAGTAATATTATGGGAGTTGGAAAAACAAATCAAGAAATGTAGCCATAACAAGACACCACTAACTGCTTTAGGTCTTCGCGTAGACTTGGTAGGTAGTGTGATCAAAGCAGTTAATCGAAATATGAAGATGATCATAACAACAATAGTAATAATAATATACTGAAAAAAGAAAATGCGCCTTTAGAAATTAAGGATAATGACTTGAAAGATTTCTGAATAGTATGATAACAGAAAAGAGATGATGTGATACAGAACTTCGAAGGTATATGGAAACAGCGACAGGTGCCTTTCAGAATATAAGCAAAATTATAGAAAAATACCGTTAGAAATATCAACAAGGGTGTTGAACTGCTATGTGATATCTTCTATATAGCAATGAATGTTTGACAATCTATTTAAAAGTGAAAATGAGACTTGAAACAACAGATGTCTTTGTTAATGGCCAATCTTTTGAAACCCATGATATCAATGCAGGCGTGTCCCCAAGCCTTCATTCTCGGTGCTCCGCTCAGAAAAAAATCTCATTCAGTAACTCTTGAGTGGCGCTTACAGCTAGTATATGGTCAAATATTAGTAAAAGGAAAAAGATCAAAACTTACTTTCGGTCATGTTCTTGAATATGACGAGGCACATATCTGGAAAAAGATTATATTTAGTTATCGTCTATAATATATACGTGAACATCGCAATTCTTTCGACGAATGTGGAAGCTCTTCTAAGTAAACACTATTTTCAGATATTATTGTTGGAAATGTTTGTGAATTTCTGTTGTTAGCTTCGTCGATACAGATGTTGTTTTCCTTCCCTTTTTTGCCCAGAGTCGTACATATTTGAAAATACATCGATTCCCACGAGACATTCTTCTTAGTCATGGGTCTGTATTTAGTATTATCAACTAAGACTTCCTTCCATTTTTAGTCTCAAGCTTCTAGTTCTTTATTGTTACACAGGCAAAAAAGAAAGAAAAAATAAAGGAAATCAAATCCGAAATGTCGAGAAGAGTTCACTGATGGCCAAGTCCAGAATCTTTTGATTCTGCCACACAAGAATGTGACACAAATATTCTTCTTTTCTTTTCCATTCATGACCATTGTGCCCATCTTAAACCGGAGGACAGTAACCAACTTTGCGACAACTTGCTTAGAATTGAGTGAAACAAAAGATCGACTTGGCCGAAATCGCTTGAGAAAAAAAAAATGTTCGCTTATGTATGGAACAATTTTCGGAAGCAAAACCGAACCTAAAGAAATGTTAATATTCTTTATATAAAAAATACTGAAGCGTTTTGGAACAGTCGGAAATGTCAGGAATTGGTACGATTAAAAGTGAAATCAAGGAATGGTTACTTCTTTCGTCATTTTTTCTTTTGAGTTTTTCTTTCTTTTTCCCTCAATTTTACGTCTATCCTCATCTGTTCTTTTCTTGTTTACTTACGTTTCAACGACACAAAACTTCCTTCTGTCTTTTTTAGTTTTTCGTTCACAATACTGTTCTTATTCAATGCTTCGTTTCATTTTTTTCAGTTTGATTTTCATTCTTTCTTTGTTTTCCCACACTTTTTAAATATTTATTTTTTATAATTTCATTGGAATTAAATTTTCTTTATTTTTTCTATTTTTCTCTTTTCTTTACTATTTTTCTTTACTCTTTTTTTTTGGGGGGGGAGTGGGAGGCTCTCTATCACATTATGTTACTCTCGCTCTATTTCCTCAATTTTGATTAACTTATTTGTTTTCTTTTCGTTATAACGTGTATTTTGTAAAACTTCTTTTTCTTCTTTCCCCTTTTACCGTATTATTTATTTTCTTTCATTCGTTCATTGTTTCTCTTTCTTTGAAACTTTACTTATTTGTTTTATTTGATTTCATTCTTGTTCTCTTTTCTTCTAATCTTCTTCATTTTCTTATTTTTTATCATTTTTATTTGGTCGCATCTTTTTCAAGATTTCAGCGCCATAATGTTTTTATCTTTATAACATAAAGAATAGAAATATCTCTTTCACCTACCTTTTCTATTTTGTTTTCCTTTCTGTCTTTTTCGTCCTTTACTCTTTTGTTCTTCCTTTATTTTTTATTTTTTCTTATTCCTACATTTTTCTTCGCTTCTTCTTCATTCGTTTGTCTTTTACTATTTTCATTCATTTTTATTTTGTTTTCCTTTTTGTCTTTTTCCTTCTTTCATTATTCCTTTATTTTTTCTTTCTTGTCTTATTCCTACATTTTCCTTTTTCATTCTTTTTTCCTTCCTATTTTCCTTCATTTTTCTTTCTTTTTCCTTTCTGTCTTTTTTCCTTCTTTACGCTATAATTCTTCCTTTATTTTTTCTTTCTTTTCTTATTCCTACTTTTTTTCCTTTTTCATTCTTTTCTCTTTCCCTGTTTTCATTTCCTTTCTGTCTTTTTTCCTTCTTTACTCTTTCATTCTTCCTTTATTTTTTCTTTCTTTTCTTATTCCTACTTTTTTCCTTTTTCATTCTTTTCTCTTTCCCTGTTTTCATTTCCTTTCTGTCTTTTTTCCTTCTTTACTCTTTCATTCTTCCTTTATTTTTTCTTTCTTTTCTTATTCCTACTTTTTTCTCCTTTTCTTATTCATTCCTTTGTCTTTCCCTTTTTTCATTCATTTTATTTTTCTTTCTATATTTTTGTTGTTTCTTCATTTTTTCTAAGCGTCACCTTTCTTGTTTCTTTTCTTTCCTTTTTGTCATCATTTCTTTTTTATTTTCTTTTACATCCTTTTTTCATTGCTTTCTTTCGTTATATCTTTCTTTACGACTGCTTTGCCTTCTTTCTGTTTTCTTAATTTATTTTCATTCTTTCTTCATTTTTCATTCCTTTTTTTTCTAATCGTTCCTTCTTTACTTTTCATTTTCTTTCTTTTCGTTCTTTCTTTCATTATATTTTTACCTTTCCATTTTCTTTTTTTTCTTTTTTATTGTTCGTTTCGTTCTTTCTTTACATTTGTTTTTCTTTTCTTTTCCTGATTTCTTTTTTACTCTTTCTTTATTTCTGTTCTTTCTTTTGGTTTTTCCTTAGTCGTTAATTTCAAACTTTCCTTCTTTTAATTACTTTCTTTTTTTATATATACTTATTCTTATTTGTCTGCATCCAACTTTTTTTTAGATTTAAATGGATGTTATTTTTCTTGCGTTCATTCTTCCTCATGCCTACCTGTCTATATCTATTCCTCTCTGTCGTTTTTTTTATTTTTTTTCCTTCTCTTTTCTCTCTTTCCTTTTAATTTCTTGTATTAGGATTCTTTCTCTTTTCGACACACAATTGTAGCATTCATGTTTATTCTTTCATTAAATTCCTTTCTCTAATCTTATTTTCATTTTTGTTTTGTTTTACCTTACAGGGACTACTTACTGGACGCGGAAGTACAGCGGTCTATGGAGAAATTTCGACCGTATGGGCCGGAACTTTCCGCGGGTGAAAAACCTTTAAAAAAAACACCACCCCTAAAACCACAAGTACGAAAACAAACGCCATATTAAAGAAAGTAGGGGTTTCATATGTTTGTTATTGCAAACCTATGTCAGAAAGATTTTCCAGTGTTTCGAAATCTCTTAAGTAGAGAAACGAAGCCTCAGGTTACTTGTCGACCGATTCGATAAACTAACAAAAGTTAAAAAAAAAAAAGAGTTTTACAATATTTATTCATTCTTAACATTTTACCTTGTTTATTTTTTCTTCTTTTTCTCATATTGAATTCAGAAAGTATTGTGTCGGAGTAAACTTTCCCTGCTTTCAGCATAATGGAAAGCAAATATATAAACCCGTTGTAAAACAAATGGTGGAAAACGAAAAAGAAAAGGGCGCTGGTTCTAAAATTCGCTTCTTTATGTGTGTTTTTGTTTTGTTTTGTTTTGTTTTTTTATATATCCAAGAGCTTTTCAGATATTCGTTTGCTTCTTTGAAAGTTTTATTATATCCGTAGCTTATTTAGTTGTAGCAAACATTAAGAGTTTCAAGTATGTATTTTTGTTGGAAATTACTATTTATTGTATACACAGATATCTATCCCCCCACACACATACAATATATATATATATATATATATATACATATACAAATAAACACACACATATATATATATACACATATGCATATATATATATATATATTGTTGGAAATTACTACTTATTGTATACACAGATATCTATCCACACACACACACACACTATATATATATATATATATATATATATAATAAATACCACGCATATAATATGTAAATAATTATATATATATTTAGACACACATATATAGACATATATATATAAGCATAGCTATCTCATTCTGCAGATATCATTCTATCTAATTAATGGACTTTTATTTAATTTATTAATCCGACAGATTATTTTTAGCGCATAATTTTAATGAGTATTTGAGTAGAACCTGCGTTCATTTATTTAACAGTAAAATGTAATTCTTTTCGACTACTCGCTGGAATAATTAAGAAATCTTATTAAACAAAGATATACTCTCCCTGGAAGGATTCGAACCTGCGACCGTTTGGAAGAAGAAACCGTTGTTAGATCCGACATACTCTTGACAGACTGCGCCACAAATCAATAAGCTGATGAAAAAAAGCCTGAATGATGCCTTTATGCGAAATTCTTATCGTCAAAGACTCTCGAAACTTTCATATCGGCTCAGTTTCGTATCCAAACGCAAACAAAGCAATTTTCTAGTAAAGTAATGGATTTTTATTTATTAATTCTATAGATTTTATAACTTTAAACATTTCAGCCTTGCGTAATAGGCTAATTCCATCGTAGATCAGTCGGACTAGTGCATGTTGCTAACGAAAGTTCTGTTTGCGCAGTCGGATGGGATGAACGTTCGAATTATGCCGGGCATCACATATTTTCCTTTAATAATATCTGCCGAATATTCAGAATGATATATGAAAATGAATAAATAGTGGCTAATAAATAAACGCAGATTCTATTTAAATATTAGTATCCATGAAAATAACGTTTACAGTTGTACTATCTATCTATCTATCTATCTATCTATCTATCTATCTTTTTTCTCTCTGTATATATATATATATATATATATATATATATATATATATATATATATTAATTATTTATTCGAAAATTATAACTTAAATATGTTATAAAAAAATCACTACAAAATAGCCATTTTGTTTCAACAATTCTGGTGTCTTATCAAGTGAAGGTGTTGAATGTTCTCCATTCACACCATCACTTGATAAGACACCATAATTGTTTAAAGTATGAAAAGAATACGAGAACAAATCACTATTAAGGAGAGAAAACAATAAATGAACAAGAATTAAGTAACCAAAAGAAAACACTTTATTCTGAATTTACATTTATGAAGATCAAAATTGACTGAAAATCAAGTGAGGAGTGCAAGAAAAGAAACTGTTAGCATAGAACTTACGGTTACATCTAACCATTTCAAATTTAAAATGATGATACCTTACCACCAATCTAGCATTGCACTTAAATTCATAAAGTCTAGCTACCATAGAAAAAAACTTCATCAGAACAATTATAGAAAAGGCACAGGGAAACTAAGTTACGGTGATGGGAAAGTGATTGAAGCCGAGATGCCAGATCAGAATCAATAACATTGAGATTCTTTGTATTTTATCAAGAATTTATTAATAAGAGCACCTGACCTGATGTTGCAACAATATTTCAAGTATGGATGAATGATAAACTTATAAACATGTAAGATAGATTGTAGCGAGAGAAATTGTCTAGGACGACATAGGGAACAAAATTCCCTCTCAGCTAACCTATTAGTTGATTCAATAAAATCTTTCTACTTCATGTCAGCGGAAAACATTAGCGAGATAGGGGTTAGCGTCCGCCATGCTGATGGAAAGCAAAAAGGGAGGCGTTAAAATTAACAAGCCATGCCTTGCCCCAGTTATCAACAGATTGTAGTTCATTTTTGTCATCATCTGCCAATTTGACCTTATCGAACTGAAGATGTTTCCTATTAAAACTGGAGTAAATAGTTGTGTCGACAGCAGAGATAACGAGTTGAGAACTGATAACATCAGGAATGTCGTAGGTCCAAGGATATAAACCTGGAGGACACCTGCATTAATGCAAAAGGATCTAGAAAGGTGATTTGATAAGAAAGAAAAATTCGTTCAGATGCACCATAAACTTTCAACTTGTTAAATAGACCAGTATGTCAAACCGTAGTAAATATCTTCGGGATATTCAACAGCTCTAGCTTCAATATTCTTATCTAAATCTTTATAAACTCTTTAAGCTACAGTTTGACCTATAGAAGCGACAGTCATACTCCTTATCTGAAAGAACACCCTGTGACCTACACCAATTCAGAATTGATTAGAGCCACTAGCAAAAAAGAGGTACAATTGTAATAGACTGATGGTTAGAAGGATCAGATGGTTCGCCTGTGTTATTAAAGACTGTAACTAGAAGGGAATTTTTAACAAACAGGAAAGCAAGTAGCAGCAAGGCATTTATTGTAGGGTTTTAGATAGCCTGTTCAGGAACACATTTCTTAAGGATTACTACAAAGATACCATCAAGTCGACAAGATTTTTGAAGATCTAGTTTAGTGATGATAGTAGAAAGCACGGACAGGAGTTAGGAGTAGAAGTTTATCCCTTGCTTCTTGCATAGGATTGAGTTTCCGGTTCCTTCTAAAGTCTTCTCATTCTCTTTCACTCCAGTCAATGTATGACGTCTTAGTGGCATTTTTGCCTTGTTCAGTGTGAAATAATTAAGTGAAAAGTCAGGCAAAGATACTACAGATGATTCAAGATTAGAATTTGGAGAGAATTTCCTAACAGAACGAGATTTATCAGCAGATGTTAACACATCACATTGTTGTAAAGAGAGGAACGATAGAAGACATACTGTTATTTAAGCACTATTACAGAGAGTCCAGTAGACACGAGAACCAAACTTATTAGATGTTTATTAAACTTATTAGTACATTCTATCAGCAAACAAAGACTTAACTTTTTTGAAGACCCGGTTACTATTATTACTGACAGAAAGAGGCTCATGGTGTGTTGGTATAGCCAGAAAAATTGATTCTTGTGGACTATAGCGGCTGAACAGGCCGATGAGAATCAAGAAAAAGATTGGCGGTCTAATTGACATTTCTGAGTGGATGCAAAAACATCGATGCCTGCTTTAACGCAGGAAGCAACATCTGTGATACAATTCCCAATAGGAAGTTTATATATATTGATTTGAAACAAACTCGTGCAATTTTGATGAGTATATCACACATAGTAATTAGTAATTCACATACTAAACCGGATCGCCCACCAGTGTTTTTTTTTTATAGTGAGGCGGGTGGCTAGACTTGTCAGCATGTTGATGGACGTTCTCTTAGGGCCAACTAGCACACAGCAGAGTAAACTGGGTCTTCATAGCTATGGCTATAGCCAGTTCGACGATGGCATGGCATCGCTGGGCGCATAGATTTCTAGACTGAATTCAAAAGTCAGAGCAGAAGGTTACCCCAATAGAATCAACGGCCATAATTCTCTGACGATACCGAACATTCAATTCGGAAGACATCGACTCTGATTTTGGAGAAGGATGGGATGCGCTAGACTACTTGCATAAAACATGCTACGCATTAATGTATGCACTGTGGCTTTAAATCCTGATATGTGGAGGAAACTATTCAGGCACTCAACTAGGCAGCTATCCTACAAAAACACTCAGTCATGGGTTTGATGATGATGATGTCATGATTAGGTTTGGTTATAGCGATCACAATGGCATGTAACATTTTAGAATATTACCATGACCTGTTTATGCTATCACAAACCAATTCCGTTATTTTTTTATTTTTCCGTCTAGTTATGACGATAAAGTACATCCGCGTCCTGGGTAAGACGATAAACTACATCCAACAGCAAGGCCTCTGATGAGGAATGGGCAAAACGTTAACCCCGAAATTGTAAAAATAGATTTTAATACCAGAGATGCTTTGTAAAATTTATTACCAGCAATAAATCTTTGAAGAAAAAAATATTACCAGCAATACAATTTTGAAGAAAATATATTACTAGAAATAGATTTTTGAAGAAAAAATATTACCAGAAATAGATTTTTGAAGAAAAAATATTACCAGAAATAGATTTTTGAAGGAAAAAATATTACCAGCAAAAAGGTTTTGAAAAAAAAAATATTACCAGCAATAAAAATTTTGTCGGCATACAAAAACAAACCAAATCAAACCAGGCCAATTTTTTTTTCTCTTGAAAAATTATTATGAATACACTTATTATCATTTATTCAAAAATGACTTAATAATATGTAAAATTAACTTTCAGACAACAGACATTAATCAACAAATGCAATCTTTCAGGATATCATATGAGGAAGGAAGAGAGAGAGGCGGGGGATTGTTGGTGTCGTTGGATTGAGAAGAACCATGCTTAATTTTGTATGCCTTTAGAACGAAGATTTTACCCTAACTTTTCTTTTTCTACATCGGTTCATACACGAAACACTTACTCCACACGCGCAGAAAATGTTATGCCTCCTCAGGAGTTTGACTGAGATGATATTTGCCTCTGATCGTTGGCCTCAGAGAAGAAAGGTCTCCGTTCACTTGTTCCTGATAGCTTTTGCACGTGGTTCTAACCTCCAGGGTACCTCAAAGGTTCACATGAGACTAGACCTCTAAACTTTCTGGGTGTTCCAAGACCGCCACCATAGCCTTTAAAAAAAAGTGTGATAAGAAGAGTCACAGCAGGGAAATAAGAGAGAGAAAGAAAGGCAGAGAGAAAGAGAGAGAGTAAAAAAAAGGAATTGTAAGTGCGTCGCTGTAAAAGAAGGATAAAGAAAATGATGGAGACGATAAGAGTGAATCGTGAGAAAAGAGGGATAATGAAAATATAGAAGAAAGGGAGGAGAATGAGAGCGATAAAAAAGAGAGAAAATTGTTTCAGCGAAAATGAATAAAGAAAGATGAACCCAAATCGAAAAGGAAAGTAAATGAAACTAGGGATGAAGTAAATAAAGGGGAACAAGAAATATAACTAGAATAGGAAGTATGGGGGGGGTGGAGAAAGAGAAACAGCTGAAGTGGGAAGGTGAAATGCATGAAAGAGAGAGGTATAAAAGAGGAATGACAGAAAGGAGTAAAGTGGGGGAAAAATGAAAGGCGAAAAAGAAGAAACATCGAGAGAAAAGAGACGGAAGAAGGAAGGGATTAAAAGCAGAATGTAACAAAACAGTTTGGTAGATAAATAGAAAGAAAGAAAGAAAGAAAGAAAGAAAGAAAGAAAGAAAGAATGAGAGGAGATGAGGGAGAATAAGAAAAATTAATCAGAGACAAGACTCGAAGCGGGTAGAAACAAAAAATAAAAATAAAATCATGTTAATATTTGTAAAATGTTTGCAAACTTAAAAAAATGACTACAATGATAGAATGAGAAATGATAACAGCTGAAACTTTCTAAATACTTTTAAACCACCACAAAAAATAGGTTTTATTTGTCTTCAAGGTTTCTGGCATTTGATATTTAGACAATGTTTTTGTCGTGATGTTTGTTAGGCTTCACTTAATAGAATCCGAGAGCAAATGAGGTAAGCGGGGAATGGAAATATGGCATTGCACCAATTGTTAACAGTAGAAAGAGATTGCCTGGTTTGAAAATCAGAATTTGACTGTTTACTAACACAGGTGAGACGCAACTATCCTAGCCATTAAGCACTTATTCATACGTACTAAGGTTAACTTAGTATAATGCAACATTAAAAGAACAGGATGTGACCAGGAAGAGCATGTTGCGCTAATTTTTCAAGTGGTTCCAATGTGATAACCTGAAAACCAACATTCGATATCCACTCTTTTCTCTGGATATAAAATACCAGGCTATATAATCAGACAGAAAAAGGCCACTATTTTAACTAAAAGGCAGGCCAGCTACGTTTCTTGATCAAAGAACTTCCAAATGTATCCACATAATAAATGTCTTAACTCATTCGTAAGATCCGAATTCAGAGCCAAGAAAAAAGTGAAAACTTACGGTTAATGCCCAGTTAGAATCTGTGTTCAAATATTGGTTAAATTTACCCCAGCAAATTGTCATACTGGACCATGATAGTTAAAAGCGCTGGTTTGTGAATTTGGTGATATTGTGGTTTTAAGTTCAATCCCTGTGTCGGACAGTGTGTACGTGTATTCAGTGGAAACGGGTGAGTAATAACTGAACAGTGCTAAATAACATAAGAATTAGACGATCTCCTAGAGCAGTGGAACGAGAACAGTCTACACTAGTAGTTTAAATCAAGTTTTCAGTTCAGAATTCACTGTAAATTATCCAGATCGATATACACCTGAGTAAGTCCGGAAAGAACATCAGCCGAAATGTTGTGATAAAAACAAAACTGATGAAGACAATAGTCCGAATATAAATAGTGTAAGTAAGAATACATTCATTGCAAAATATTTCATAATTACTGATCGCTTTTTCTAAACTTACATAAACGCTTTCATAATGCTCATGAGCATTATGAAAGCGTTTATGTAAGTTTATTTTGGAATTTTTATAAAATGAGTGTAGAGAAATTAGTTTTCTATTAGTTTTAAGAAACTGCTAAGGTTTCTATAAAATACCAACCAGGGCGTAATCCGATGCAACAGGATGATGAAAATAAGGAGTGTGTGGGATTATTTACAGATGAGATTTTCATTCTTTATACTTATGATGTTTTCCTTATGGCGCTACGTATTATCGTTATGGAACACCACACCTTTGTGATCGATCAAAACCCGAGCCTCTTACACTTTAAAGCAGTATTTGACATTGTTTTGAAATGAGAGAGAGGTTCTGACTGTTGGCAATGGATATTTACTGTAATTTTAATAGTCACTATTGCAACTCAATACCAAATATCAACTCTTTTCTTGGAAGAAGGTTCTTTTTACGTTGTACTTTAATCTTGCATCCATTACTTTATTTACGTTTTTGTTTTTAGTTTCTTGCTATTTCCCATAATCCCTATTCTACCAACTATTTACACAAACTGGTTATGTAGGTAATTGACTATATTCTGCCCTTTTTGCCATTTGTATCTACTTTTAACTGTCTATTTCTGATGTTAAGTATTCAATTTTCGTTTCTATTTTCTCTAAACCTTCGTCATTGCTCACTTATTCAGTCAGTGGTATACTCAGCATCCTTCTGTTGAACCAGAGTTCTGTTGCCTCAAGTCTATTCCTCAGTTGTGAGAAGATTGTCCTGTATTTACTAACATATAGGACTGGTATTACATAACACTTTAGTACTATTTTCTGTGTGTCTAATGAAATGTTCCTGTTTCTTAATACTTTGCTTAGCTTTTTGAAGGTATATTTCGCTATCCCAATGCGCCTTCGGATTCCCTTCCACTTTCCTTGAGAAAAAAAAACAAAAAACGTTTACATACTAATACAATGTCACGATGAAACCGTAAAGACAAAACAGGACCTAAGGAAATAAAGAAGAAAAATATTATGTTTTTTGTTTGTTTTTCATTTTTTTCTTCTCACTCTAAGTAATACTGCCTTCTTTCAAATTATTGTAAGGACGTGGGGGATCATAGCTCTTCACAACTTCCTACTCGTTGTAGCTCTTAACAATGTTTAGCTTTTTGCTATAGCTCTCCCTCTTCTGTCATTCATTTACACAAGTACGTTAGGTAGTTACTCGATGTTTTTCTCTGTCCCTCTTGCTTTGAATATGCCATATGAGTGATAAATTCTCCATGCCATCTTTCTTCGTTGTATGTTCTAGGAATTTAAACCGAATTGTAGATATAAGCGTCATTTTCATTTCCATTTTCCTCGAAACTTTATTATTCTCAGCATTCTTCTGTAGAACCACATATCTGTTACATCAAGACGCTTCTTCAACCATGAGACAATAGTCCATATCTTACATCTGTTTAGGAGAACGTACTCTCTACCCAGAGAGTGTCAGGTAGATATTAAATTTAAACTGATATTATCCTTCTCCGACGAAAGAGGGCGATTATACTTTCTTTATCACAAGAAGATAAGAAAAAAAATCTATAGATGAATTTCAATCCAAGGCAATTCTTACCGATGAGACTGTCTAATAACCAAAATATTCATTTGAAATTGGTCACTACCAACAACTATGGTTATGATCGATATCAAACGAAGTATCTTTTATTTTATTAGACATTTGGTAAAATATTTTCGCAGAAGTACAAAAGAATGTTCACAGCGACTAAAAGAAATATACAAATCTAAACTAATGTTATACGTAAACAAAAATATAACATGAAAGACTAATTAAGTTGAAGCCTACCATTTAGTTCTTCTACTGACAGGGAGATGGCTGGTAGTACTTAATATATACTGATTTCAAAACCTTCAAGCGATACTCAATATTAGCCTTACTAAAATTCTGTAAAACAAAGAAAACAAAATAAAACAAGTTTCTTAACAACCAAAAGATCGTAGTCAATGTCAGTTCCGTAGAAAGAAAGCAAAGAAAATTATTTTTTTATGCTAATGTATAGATTCGTTAAATTTATGAGCATATACGAAGAAAATGCTCCAAAACATAATAAAACAAGCTTCATCATCAAAATTTTTGCATTATTATTAAGCGTTAGGACTAAAGGATTTTCATATAGAATTATTTTTTTAATCCTTTTTAGAACATTCGAAATTTTAGTTAAAAATCTTGTTTCTTTGGTATCAACGGACAACCATGAATTAGTATAGGGAACATCGTTTTGCGGTTAGAAACAAATTTGATAATTCTTGCAAAAAAAAAAGAACAAAAGAAAACTGTTGGATTTTAAAATAAGTTTTTCGAACTCATGAACAAATGAATTAAATTAATTTCGAAATATTTCTTTGTGAAAATATATTTTTTTACATCTGATACTCCTCATTTCGAGAAATTCTATTTTGTACGGCTTAATATTTACATTAGTTATAGAGACAATGCCGTAGAAGAATTTAAAGCATCATTTTTTGTCAAAGAGGACATCCACTTTGAAAATGTCCTTTCTGATTCGTAATATAATTAATCCAATAAAACATGATTTAATCAGAAATTCTTTGAATTGCATTTATTATTAACATATATTTTGGAAGGTACAGTTTTAAAAACATTCCGAAGAATAATGAATCTTTACAAGAATTATTTTTATTCTCATTTTAACTTTATTAGAATAATATATATATATATATATATAGTATTATATATATATATACCAGAACTATCATTATAATTATAATATATATATATATATATATATATATATATATATATATATATATATATATATATATATATACATATATATATATATATATATATATATATATATATATATATATATATATATTAGCTTAACACTTTCAAAATACTTATTGATTTTATATCTATTTTCCATGTAATATCCTTATATATATATATATATATATATATATATATATATATATATATATATATATATATATATATATATACTCCTAATCAAAAAAATTTAAGACCACTTGAATTTTTTTTAAATGACTGTTCTTCATGGAAAAATTTTAAACATTTCTTACTTAAGGTGACTAATTTTATAATCTAAAATGTTATGTACACAAAAAGTTATAATCCGAAAATTTTATTGAATTAGTAGCCTTAAGTAAGAAAAAGTTTATAATGTATCCATGACAAACAGTCACTTATAAAAACAATTTCATGTCGTCTTAAATTTTTGATCAGGTGTGTATATATATATATATATCGGGAGGCACGGTGGAGTAGTCGATACTAACGTTCTAATACCCATGGGAAAGGTATTAAATCTCTTCTCCCTCCAGCTATAGATAATTAGCAGGACAGACTAGGTTCTATAGCCTTGGATGGTAACTGGTCTAGAAAAAGGACAACTCTGAATTCAAAACCTGCGGAGGGTCGTTTGTGGACGTTGTGGCACGTAGTGCACCAGATTTCAGTATTCGATCCTTCAAAAAGTGTGGATGGTTCTTCTGCAGAAAGCCTTTACCACTCTAAGCAAGCCATGTGGGCTATATGTCTGGCTGTCGGTTCGTAGGAACTTGAAGTTTCTGACCCTTATACGTCAAACACGACAGGATAGTCCATATATATATATATATATATATATATATATATATATATATATATATATATATATATATATATATATATATATATATATATATATATATATATATATATATATATATATATATATATATATATATATATTATATAAATAGTTTATTTCAATTTAATGATTTAATTTTAATTACTTCGTTTCAATTTTTTCAAACATTTCAATAATTATATTTTTATTGTGTTTTCAATTTGTAACTCAATAAATTGCATTTTTTTAATATTTGTTATTTTTTCATTCCTTCAGTTTCCTCGGGTGTTTCATTAATTTTTGTTTATTTCAGTGTTATACGTAATACATGTTTGGGCGATCATGTTTCTTTCGATTCATAACAGAGTGGGCAGAATATATTTCCTGCAGTACGTTGTTGCTCCTTTCTGCTGTAGACTGGTTGCCAACCAAGGCTCTATCTGTCCTGCTATTCAAGCAGGAGCTGCGGGAAGATAAGATGGCTTCAATGTCTTTTCCAAAAAGTGTGTTTATATATATATATATATATATATATATATATATATATATATATATATTCGATGTAATATCCTAATATATATAGGATATCACATCAAAAACATGTCAATATATATTTGTGTGTGTGTGTGTTTCTCTCTGTGTTAGGATATTACATCGAAAGCATGACAAATTCTCTACACAATTACAGTCATGTTTCAATATGCGTATCGATGCATCTCATCAGGCGATTGTAAATTACTCGCGAGTGAACGATTTATGAGATGCATTGATACACATCGAAATACTACTGCAGTTGTGTAACGATTTTGATACGTCTTTCGATGTAATATCGTAAAATAAACAATATTGCTCTATTTTGTATTTAAGCCCTCTTTTTAAATTAAATGATTCAAACGTTGGAATTGTGCCCTATTCGTCCTCATCTTATCTATATATATATATATATATATATATATATATATATATATATATATATGGTGGGAATATTTTCACGCACGTATATATGTGTCTAGATATATTTGCATGTATGTAATTATTGAAATGGATATCTGATTCTTTAAATATACGACTGAAAAAATAAATTTAACAATGTTAGTTATTTTATTTACCATTTCATCATTCTGACCCGATCTAAAGTGGAATTGCACTTATCCCCCCCACTGTTCTCATAATGCAGCTTCTTTTAATTACTGCTTTTGTACATACTATCTACAGCCCCACATAAACGAAGTACCGCTTCACAGAACTGATCAAATATATGTATTTACATAGATAGACTTTGGCAGTGAGAATGCTTGCGAGCTAACTAGATAGATAGAAGTGAA
>CAHIKZ030001776.1:115000-165000 GCA_903632075.3 Acanthosepion pharaonis | reverse complement strand
ATCTGATAAGAAAGTTTGAATCAGATAAAAAATTTGTCTTGATATGACATAATCTCCCAATTTATGAAGAAGATCAGTCTGCTATACTTTGTCAAACGCCATCGAAATATCCAAAGCAACAATACCAAGAGTAGAGCAATAATTATTTATTATAATTTTTACATACGGGTAAAAACAAATTGCTCACTACAAAGATGCATTCTTGTTTCGATGTGGTTGCATCTCGACTGCTGAGAACCAAAAATGATTATGAACAATAATATTTACAAGCAAGCCGTTGTGAAAAAAAAGGGGGAGAGTCACCTTAAGAGGAAACGGAGAAGGTTAAAGAAAGAGGGAGACAATATTATTGGTTGATAGCAGTGTTTGGCGGTGAAGGAATGATGAGACGTTAAGACAAAGGCTTGACCCTAAAAGTTTAAAACAAAGCGGAAATCTCCGCTACGAGATGCACTCGCATCGAAACATGAATGCATCTTTGTAGTGAGCAAGTTGTTTTTGTCCGTATGTAAAAATTATAACATATATATATATATATATATATATATATATATATATATCAAATATGTGGTGCAGTTCAATTTATATTACATGAATCATTCATACACAAAAAAAACAGATTAGTGAAGTTAATGATATAAATGGCGAGAATACATCTTCGGAAACAAATTTATTAAAATTACATTAACCCACGAACGTCTAAATAAATGTTGTGAACCCTGTTTTTAATAAATTCAACTTGTATACGGTCTTTTTTACAAGTACTTTCATCTGTTCATACAGACATCATCAGGCAAGGAAATTGAAAGACACGAAAGATTAGATGTGAGTCGAAATATGTTTTTCAGAAATGTGTTATTGTTAACTGTAAGAAATTCTGGTGCGTGCGGTCGCAACGCTAAGGTTGAATGTTTTGAAAATTTAAAAGATAATGCGTTTTTTTTACTAATATGGTAATTGGAGAATTCTTTTGTTGCAGTAGTTTTTTCAGTCGATGTGGCATGAACTAAATTCTTCAATAAATAGAGCAATGTCGCAGCTATTATCCCAGAAGTTGCACCTTCCCTGAAACGACGATGGCCTTTGGAGAAGGTGAGGAGGGGTATTTACGCTGCATGAATTGTCTCTTTGTCTCTGGCTAAAAGTGATGAAGCCAGCACTTATAATATTCTCAATCTGTCACGGGATATGTTAATCGCTTCGGCTATTTGGTTTATAGTCAATTGCCTATCATACATCACCAGGCGGTGAACACGGTCAATGTTTTCCTCTATGGTGGCAGTCGCAGGGTGTCCAGATATAAGTTCATCTTCAAGACTCTCCCTTTCTCTACTAATGTGGTAATTATGTCAGCATGAATGTCCTTGGTACCAAGCCTTTTTTTCTGAAGGTAATTGATAACGTCACGAGGCCAAACTTCATCCATTTTCAAGAGAAGATGTGACTAGTTACATTTAAACTCTTCTTTGAACCGCTAGATGCCAGTTTACCTGGAGAGAAATATAGTACACTCCATTGATAGTGTTGACCTTTTGAAGATACATTTTGCATCCCTGAAGATGAAACAACCTTGAAGTTCTTTGGAAAAGGCGAGGAGGGATGTTTCCACCGCATGGATTGTCTCTTTTTTTCTAGTTCAGTGTTGAACCTAACACTTATCCAGGGTTCGAAAAAGTTGAAAGAAACCAGCTGGATCTGCTTCAAACAATTTCATATTTTCCCGTGATGTGATTAACCTGATATGCTTTTGATATGCTATCAGAAGACTTAACATTCACTGACTAGAAACAGTCCACATGCTTTCAGATTAATTGTGCAACATATTCTCATTCTCTCACGGGATGTGCTAATAGCATTGGACTTATAGCAAATCGTCAGCAATCCATCAACATTTGAGAAACACGGTCAATGTTTTCCTCAGTAGTGACAGTTGCAGGACGTCTAAAACTTCAAGACTCTCCCTTCTCCTCCGAAAGTGAACTGCTCACTTTTGTACTGTTGATAAATCTGGAACGTCAAGTCATAATGTAGCAACCATGTCAGCATGAATATCCCTGTGGGCTAAACCTTTTTTTTTCTACTTAATACCGCGTTGCAAATTTTGTTCATTTTCAGGAGAAATCGCTACTATGTACTTTTGGGGGTCTTCTTTAAATTGTCAGATGTCACTTTACCTGGAAAGAAACAATGCAGTAAGAAGAGATAAAATTAATGCATACAAGATTCCACAAAACTAACTTCACTCCATCATAGTCAATATTTTAGTCCACAGCCTCGTATATATATATATATATATATATATATATATATATATATACACGTTTTGAACAATAAAAAATATTAAAAAATTAAAATTTTCAGATACACTGAGTTGTATATTAATATTCTTTTTGTTTTATTATTTCAATTAGGTTCCTCGACTAGTTTCGGCAGTCATGGCAATCATCAGGAGAAAAGAAATCCTTGCTTGTTAGTAGCAGTGAACTACAGGAGTGAATGACTGTTTCTGAAGAAAGTGAACTTTATCTGGAGTTTTCATTTGTTTTTATCGTTATTTTTGGTTAGTCCTTGTGTTGTTCAAACGGCCTCTTTTAAGTTGTTTTTAAGATAGAGGATGGGAGATTCCTGACTTTCAGAATTTCCTCCTTAGTCCGTTTGACAGTTGTATTGGCAGCCATATATATATATATATATGAGACTTGGAGCTTGAACACTGGACGGTTGTTTTCGCCTTGGTTTAATGTTCATGGTTCTTTCTTTTTTATTCCCTATTTTTCCTCGGGCACCGATTTGTTCTACTGCAATTTGAGTTATCCGAGGTTTTCCAAGCGAGTACCACCATTTTATATATATATATATATATATATATATATATATATATATATATATGTGTGTGTGTGTGTGTGTGTGTGTGTGTATGTATGTATGTATATGTATGTATGTATGTATGTACGCGTGTGTGTGTGTGTGTGTGTGTGCGTGTGTGTGTAAGAGAGAGGACGGCTTCTCTTTTTTTTGTTGTAAATCTATGTCTACCGATTTATGCATTCGAAAATGTTAATAACCTCCGCCCACTTCTTAGAAGAAACCAGAATATAGACTGCGTGCCTTTAGATCGTTCAATCACGGAAGTTGTTCACAGTCAAGCCAATTCCATTTCTCCTTTTTACGAAATACACATTTTTTCTTCGGATCTCTTGAAGTCCATTTACGTATACGCCAAAAAAGTTCTAAGGAATTAATGGATTTTATTTATATACCCTGATATCATTTCTCACCAATATAAATTTTATAATTCGTTATACGCCTGTTTGATATTATTGCTGTTAGGTTGCCTCCCTATGTCTTTTCTATAAATATTTTCATGGTAATTTTTCATATTAGATCTTTACTGTTGTACTTAAACTTTTTCTACCTAAGCACAGCACTAGACTGGCGTCGCGGTCTCATCAATTTACAGTTTAGATGGCTATATATAGCCGTAAAATCTACCCGATTACTCTCTTGCTCATCATTAATATTTCTGTTCCTAATTCTTCCACACTCTGTAACCCCTTATGTTTTAGTGATTTAGGGTGATTCAGAATTTTTTTTTAAAAAAAGACGCTTTTTTTTTTGGTTTTTAAACAGTGTCTGTCGATGTCTACCATTCTCGATAACCGTAATAAAGAAAAGGTTCTTTCCGGCAGGTTTAGAAACTCCGCCCTCTTTATGAGGGAAACTACTCTATAGCCCTGCGGGTTCTTAGACCTCTCGATAACTTATAATTCTAATTTCCTTAAAAACTTTTTTAGGAAAAAGATTTTGTAAATTCCAATTGACACCTATTCCTGCTCTTTGGCTGATAAATACAAAATGTCTCTTGTATTGGAAGGGCTATTCACACTATAACAGTTATCAACCTAACATATTTTCCAGAACACACCACGGATATATCTGTGGCAGTAGAAATGCGATTTATTTCCAAACATTGGGATCTTATTTTGAGACAAGTTCCAAATTTCAAGAAGTCATTAAAATGTGCGTCTAAAATTTCTGAGAAGAGGAGATGCAAAGTATTATCTTCATCTTTATTGTTTCTATCACAACGTTTCTGTCGGTGTGCCCTTCTGCCTTCTTCAGGTTTATATCGAACCGAGTATCCTACAGGGAGTTTCGAAAGGAAACTTTTATTTAATCAACAGCGGCAGAATGGTCAACACCAAGAGAAGCCTTCAAAACAACAACTACGCTGCAAATAACATCAGTGTCTGCAGGTGGAGACAAGAAAATCACCACGGTTTGTTTGCCTTACCTCAAGGGCTTATTGGCAAAGATTCAAAAGATCCATTGTCGATATAACATCAGGACAATATTCAGAAACAACTTCAATCGACAAAGAAATCTCTGCTGAGTAAAAGAAATGTGTGTACTCTTTTACTTTCAATTTTGGCAAAGAATATAAACCGTAAGTAAAGATGCATGAATATCGAAAAGCTGTATTGAGGGTTGAGACAATGAAATCAGGCATAACTGATCATGTTTGGTGGGGAAGAGTAGTAATTTGGAATGAAGAGAAATATTGTAAACTGTCCTTCCAATTTAGAACTGATTCTCTGTTAAGTGATATGCATGTAACCCCTTCCATGGTTTCTGCTATCATTTCTAAACTGGGTCCTCACAAAGAATATGGACCCGATGGTATCCCTGTAATAGTCATTAAGAATTATGTTCCCGAAATGACACCCTGTTCTCTCTAATAAATGTGTCGCTTCCTCCTACTTTCCCGCCTCTGCTGGAAGTTATCGTCTGTGGTTCCAGTTTGTAAGAACTCTGGTGAACCATCATTCTACCTCATTTTTAGAAGCTCCTGGAGGCCCCAATCAATGCTGAATTGGTTCATAATCTCTCATCACAGGGCCTTTTCTCAGACAAGCAATACGGCTTTCGTTTTTCCGTGTCAACTGCTGATGTCATAACGAAAATTGCAGAAAGAATCTCTCATGTTCTAGATAAAAATGGTAAAGCCCGGACTGTAGCATTGGACATCTCGAAAGCCCTTGGCAAAGTTTGGCATTCAGTACTTATCCGCAAGCTGAAAGGTTATGGTATCTTCTGCTACATTTTTTTTTTGATCCAGTGGTTCCTACCAAATCGTGAAATGAAAGTTTCCCTGAATGGCCACTCGTCAACACCCTTTCGTACCAACGCAGGTGGCCCCAAGACTCCATCTTTGGTCTTACGCTGTTTTAATCATCATTGATGACATTCCCGATGACATCAGCTCTCAACGTGGTATCTATGCTGACGATACTACCATTTACTCATGCCTCCATAGTAAGGCTGATCAATCTGACAGGGTAAAAATGATAGCTGATGTCGAAAAAGACTGTCGTTAATAGGGGCAATATATAGCTTGTCAATTTTAGCTCCTTCTAAATTAAAATTCTCTCCATTAATCATCAGAGAGATACCTCTCTGCCTTCTGTCAGCATGGCTAATGCTAACCACCAGGAAAGTGACTCGCTGCGCTTTCCCAAGCTAATGTTCTCAGCTGACATGCAATGGAAAGACTATATTGAATCCAGGAAGGGCTATTCACTGTGCCGGGCGATACAATTTTTCACTCCGGAATCTATCTTGCATATCTATAAGTCTACCATTCGCTCATGGTTAAAATATTGGTGCCATATATCGTCCGGTGTCACTGCTGTTTACATGGAGTTACTTAATAAGATCCAAAGAAGAATCAGCAATATTTTTAGTCCTGATCTGGCGGTCCGGCTTCAGTCACTTGCCCACTGCCGTAAGGTTGCCTCTGTGCGACTTTTTTTAAAAAATAAATACTTTCATCGTAATTGATCGAGTGAGTTCTTTGCTATGGTGCCTAAATATATGAATTTAAGCGCAGTATTATGGTGGAGGGTTCTCATCAATTTACTGCTGAGCTAGCTAGATGTAGCCGTAACTTCTACGCTAAGAGTTTCTTTTCTCGAACCTCTTGTCTATGGAACACTCTTTCGACCCCATGCTTTCTAGCCAGTTTTAATCTTCAAAAGTTTAAGTGTAATGTCAGTCGCTATCCACTGTCCTCTTTATTAATATTTTCTCTTTCTACTCAATACTAATGTTTCGGTTCGTAATTCCCCCACACCCTGTAACCCCTTGCTTGTTAGTGACCGTACTGCCTTGCTTGGAGTGATACCAATTTAAAACACACACACACCGGAGAGTTAAATGTCTGAATAAATCAGCACATATGGTAGGCTCTGGGGACATCCTGAGTAGGTCTAGCATAGAAATAAATACGATATGGGAGCCGCTAATAAAGAAAGAAAAACAAATGGCTGTATGTATTTAACAGCAGGTCTGTAGCAAAACAGAAAAGCTTCAGTGATTGCAGTCAAATATGGGAAGCAGCAGCAGCAAAAGCAGCAGCAGCAGCACTCACCAACCAAGTTAGGTTTAAGTCTCCAAGATCACACCAAATAATAGATATTTTTAAAAAATTTCAAATGAAAGAAAATAAAGATTACTTGCAAGTAATTTTCATAGCCTTGTCAGAAGTTTTGATATTTTTAGTCATTTCACAACAAGCAAGGAAATAAAGCCACTAAGACGCACCGATTTAATGAGTGTGAAAGAATATAAGGAAAAGAAAACGTTATTAAGATAAGAGAAAAAAATGTACAGGAATAAAAAAAAAAGAGAGACGATTATAATTGACGTTAACTTTTTGAAAATCAATGTTGACTGGAAACGTGAAGCCGAAAGACAGATCACCAAATCAGAAGTGTGAGAGAAGCATAAAACTCACGGTTACATCTAGTCTTTTCAAATGTAAGATGATGAGACCTTGCCGCCAGTCTAGTACTGCGCTTCAATTAATAAAATCTAGGTACGAAAGACGAAGAATCATCAGAAAAAAAACTAACAAGAAAATATATATATAAAAATATACAAGGTATCTACATTACAACGGTGGATGCCATGTCAGAACCAATAAAACTACAAATTCGTCTTTGGATTTTATCAAGAATCTCTAAATACATAGCAGAAGCACCAAACCAGATATGACAACGATATTCAATGCATGAACGGGAGAGAGACTTATAAATGTATAAAACAGATACTAGTGAGAAGAATTATCTAGCCCGACATTAACATTCCGAGCAGACAACCTAGCAGTTAATTCAATCTTTCCACTTCATGTCAGCGTAAAACGTTAGTCTGAGAAGTTGCACTTGATATAATTGTCGGAGTAACCCAAAATCGTAATTGCTCGTAGTATTTTTATTCTTGTGGTTACCATCCTAATCAGCTAAAGTTTAAAAAATGAATACGCAATAGACTAATTTCTCATCATAGCTGTGATCAGTTAGTAGTCAGGAGCCTGCGTGGTGGACCCGGAAATGTAGACTTGATTCCTGTTCGCAGCCAAACACTCAAAATATTTTTTTCATTATTAGAATCTTTTGTGTATGTTTGGACTTTGTATGAAACTGTTAAGTAGTAGAATGTGGGAAAATCAATTAAAGTAGACATTATTTACTTAATATATCCCAAGATAGATGGTTTGCTTAAGTAAAGAAATGGGTGACCTCAATAAAATAACCAATTGTAGTGTTGGTCTGTAGGAATCCACATTATGGCGTGGTAACTCAATTTGCCATCGTGGCCACACCAAAATGTCATATTTTTGCTGTCTTTTTGTGTGAGTTTTTAAATCTTATTGTAATATTTTAGAAAGTAAGCATTATTTTCCTGTTGTACTTCAACATATCTCATAAGGATAACTACAAAACACAGTTCAAAACTGAAAATATTCAAGTGAATACCATATAATTTCTTAAAGAAATCAAACTGTATTCCAAAATATAACTTCAACAAAACTACAACATAAAACAAACATATCACCGCCTCTTGTAATTACGTCCACACAAACATGTATATGCATAAAAACTGAGTATTATCTACCATGAATTCAATTGTGAAAGCAGAATAACATATATCATATTTTATACATTATTTACATTATTCGGACTATTGTTCTCATCTTTGTCGCCATATTTATTAAAATGTTTCGGCCTTTGTACGCTTCAGCCTTCTACGGGTGGTTGCAATGTCGAACTGAACCTTTTAATTCACTCACTGGGGTAGACTGTTCTAGTTCCACGTGCCATGTTTAATGGATGTCAGTTATCAGTTATCTCCTGTTAATTTCCCTCTGAAAGTTTTCCACTGCCTTAACCGGGTATTGAACTCACACTCTTTGTGTCCTGTCATTGGATCTAACTAACGCCTTTATCCACTATGTGTCCTTGTGTATGAATGCCTGGGTATTATAAACCTAATGTCTTCAGCAACCATAATAACAACAAAGAATTGTAATATGAGCTCTGGTAAAAAAACATGCAATGATAACAGTAAAAATTACAATGTGAGCACTGTTAAAATGATTGCTCATAATACTTCATCAGACAGATCATATTTTATTGTTTCCAAACTCACGAGAAAAATAAATTTTGGCTTTAAATGATCCATAAAGGAATTGATATGCATTTAAACAATCAAAACAACTTGTGTATGTATCTAGATCAAAAACTTATTAATTTCTTATGAAGTAAGCTTCAACTTGATACTTTTAACACCCCCGCTTAAACGCTGTAATTTTATTGATTATTTTTTTCTCGATATGAGCAGATAAGTTCGCAGTCCTTCTCGGTCTTTTAAACAGGAGTATAGATTTATCACTTGTTCCCTGTTAAGGATTGAGTTTCCGGTTCCTTCTAAAGTCTAATTCAACTCTATAATTCTAATGTCTCCCACTGAACCCTTAAATTTTATTTACTACTTATTTACTTATATTTTCTTCTTTTCAATAGGAGTAGATAGGTTTGCCTATCGTCCGGTGCACACGTCTCACTGTTTTTTTTTTGTATGGGTGTAGAGTTTTATCCCTTGTTTCCTGTTTAAGATTGAGACTTTGATTCATTGTAAGGTTTTCTTTTATTCCCAGTACCCCTTGCGGTTTAGTGACATTATCGCCTTGTTTGGGTGTAAATTTAATTTTTTTAAAAATGACTGTAACAAATTCGACTGCAATTCGAACTCAGTTATCGGAATTCTCATTAGGAGCTGTTAAGGAACCGGAAATCAAATCCTAAACACGAAATAAGGAATAAACCTCTAGTCCTGTTCAAAAAACCTGTGAGAGGAGTAAACTATTTATGCGCTGATATTATTGGGAACGGTATGAAACAATCTCCTACACCACAGATATAATTTTCTTTCCCGAAAGAAATTTGTTAATACCAAATTCAATCACAAAAATAAAAAAAAATATTTAACATTATTTAATTTGATTCGTTCGATAAGGTCAGATTGGCAGCTAATCTCAAGAATGATCTACAATCTGTTGTTAAGAAGAGCTTGCTAATTCTTACGTTTCCAAATCGCAAATTTTGACTTCTATCAGGATGGCTGATGTCAACCGCGAAGGGAGTGACTCGTTGCTTTCTAACAATTTAATAATCTCAGATGACATGAAATAGAAAAATTATATTTAACTGAATGCTTGGTCTGCTTGGTTAATTGTATTGAGCTAGGCAATCCAGAATTTTCCTTACATATTTATAAGTTTTCCATTCGTCCATGCTTTGAATATTGCTGGCCCTTATGGCTCGATTCTCCTGTTATATATTTAGAGATTCTTCATAAAATCCCCAAAAGAATAAGCAATATGATTTAAGTTGACCTGTCGTTACGGCATCAGGCTCTTTCCCACCGCTGTAATATAGCTTCTTTATACCTTTTTTTCTATAAATACTTTCATTGAAATTGTTCGGGTGACCCCTACGCTATGATACCTAAAATTTATGAGTTTAAGCGCAGTACTAGATTGACAACAAGGTCTCATCAATTTATAGTTGTGTTAGCTGGATGTTTTATGCTAACTGTTGTTTTTTCTCGCATTTATCGCTTGTGGAACTCTATTCTGTTCAGCTGATTTTGATCTTCAGAAATTTTAAATGCAATGTCAATTGTTATCTACTGTTTTTCTGCTTATGCATCTATTTCTTAGTCTGCTTAGGCAAGTTGGTTCACAGTCATATTTTAAACAATTTCTCTCGCCAAAATTTATCTTACACATTTATAAGTCTACCATTAAACATTCTCCGAATATTGCTGCAACATCTGGTTTGATGCTTCTGATATATATTTAGAGATTCTTGATAAAATTCAAAGAAGACTCTGCAATGTTATAGGTCCTGATCTGATATCTCCGCACCAGTCCCTTTCCCGCTACCGCAATGTAGCTTCTCTCTGTCTTTTCTATAAATACTTTCATGGTAATTGTTCGGAAGAACTTTCCTCTATGGACCTAGACTTTATGAATTTAAGTGCTGTATTAGATTGCTGGAAAGGTGTCATCGTTTTATAGTTGAAATAGCTAGATATAACAGTAAGTTCTATGCTAACAGTTTCTTCCCTCACGCTTTTCATTTTTGGGACCCCCCTTCCGGGTCAAGCTTGATCTTCTAAAATGTAAATGCAATGTCAATCGTCATTTCATATCTTCTAAATTCCAGTTCTTTTCGTGTTTTCACTCATTCATAAAGTTTTTTTTTCATATTCTTTCAGACTCATTAACCACTTGCATCATAGTGGCTTTCTTGCATTGCTTGTTGTAAAATGATTAAAAAATTGTTTTTCATACAATTTTTTTCACTAAAAAGTATTTTTTTTATATTAATTTTTACCCATTTCAATATTTTATTAGTTTTTCCTGCAAATTTAATATCATCGTTTTTATTAAAAAATATTTTTTTAGATTCTGTCATCTGCGATAAGTACGTAACATGTTGAGCTGCCCGTTTTGCGGAAAATCATATATCCTTACAGTTAATAATTCTTTGCTTTTATTTGCCATTGCTAGCTATTCTAAGAGTTTTTTGCTTCCTTTCTGATTCTGCCATCAGCTCAAGGTTTTCTATGTTATTAAGATAATATCTGTCGATAATAAATCTAGTTCTCTGCTGATTTCCACGCAATGTATGTTAAATAAATCTGGTGATTAAATCATTCTTGTCTTATTCGTCATTCTATTTTGGGTTATTTTTCACTTTATTTTTCTCTGTCCGCATGCTGGTTATTTGTTGTCAGTAGAGGCTACGAAATCCTTGAATATGTTTCCCATGTAAATAAGGTTCTTTTTTAAAAATATTTCCAGTGTGTTTTTGTGTTCCGCTTTATCAAATTTTTTTTTTCTGGCATCAATGAGACATAGGTATTATTATTATTTTTTTTTTTGAATTTGTATTGATCTCGCAACATGTAAAATAATTTTAAATTTAAAATATCTGGTCATACTTCTGCTTGCTCCCTCGTTAGTTAGTGATTACGTTAGTTAGCACGCGCGTTACGTCCTGTCATTGTATCAGATAAATAATGGAACATATAAAATTAATTAAATGTTAAAAATGGTTTTAATGTCTAAATCGGTATTCAAATGTAGCGAAATTATCTCTCGTATCGAATATTGCGAATTTTAATATAGGTATACATCTAAAACTTAAATGAAGCCTGGCCTGCGTGTTATGTCTGTAGTCGTGATTTGCTTGTAGTTAGGACTCCAATTTGTGGCCGGGTTAACCCAGGTTCGAACTCATGGTTGCGGCAGTACTCCTGTGTATCTTTTCCAGTTTTATAATTTAATTTTTGTGAAATGTGTTCATTTTTAGATATTGAATTCATTCCTAATTTTTTGTGCCCAAAACAAAAATTTAGTTAGTAGGGATAGAATCGGTAAAGAGAAAACTAGCCTCTTTTATTCCTAAAATTTGAATAAGGGGCAAAACAAATAAGAATCGACAACTACACGAAATTTAAAAGGATATATAAACACATTACAGTACACAAGATAAAATAAATACATAATTTACATACAAAAGTTTGCGTAAAAATCTCTTTTTGTGCGCCATATAAAAACTAAGGCAGGATAACAATTCAAATGTAAGACAAAAAAAAAAGATTTCATTTTGAAAAATGAAACGATAAAAGGGAGACAATTTGAAGAAGCAAAATTTGCACAAAGTTGAAAATACAAAACCGTACCCACCTAATTTCTACAACAGAGTAAGAATGTCTCTCAGCACAAAGGCTGTTTGCGGTTTCAACAGTTTGTTGTCACGGGAACTTTATGTAGTCCCTTACTGTAAAGCGCATCTTGAATTTTTAGTTTCGTTGAAATTCTTCTCTAGAAGCATCTGAAATTAATTTTCTTTTTTTGGAACTTGAATCTGCCTTCCGGATGAGAATTAGACAACGGCTTTTTTTCCTTCTCCATTGTGATTTATGACCCCTTCGCTTGGCAAATTCTTCTGGCCTTGAAATGTGGCGCTTTAATACTTTCTTCCTGGTGACTAAATGTTTTCTGATTCTATCAGCGCGTCAGTTTTCTTTTATACCAAAAAGAAGGTTTTAAAAACTCTTTAATTTTGGAATTTACACGTCTCTGATAGGTCAGGAAATAAAATAAAATATATTTGTTCCAAAATACAAAAAGTGAATCCGCAACAATTCACAAAATAATTTAATCGGTTCTTGAATTAGTTCTAAAAACAGAGATTTTTACTTAACTGTAACAATTTTTTACAAACCGACTGACTTTCTCAAAAATACACATTTCTCAAAAGAACGTGTTAAAAAGAACAACAAAGACAATTAAAACTTGGATTTATTACACCTTTAACTAGAGACTAGATTTATCTTACAGTACTAAGATATTATTTTTATAAATATTCTCGTCTCATCGGCAAGATGGAAAAATATACCAGAAATAAGAGAGGCTGTTTGGTTTTAATGAGAAAGAGAAGACCGTATACGTAGAAGAAAAAAACTAGGAATATAGCGAAGACGAACATTTGTGTGTCCAAAGTCTGCTTCAGTAAAATGGGAAAACATTTCATTTGCATCCTTTTACTTCCGTAAATGATGACCTGCATCCAAACTTATGATTGTTATTGCAATATTTTGTTAAAATTCTTAATCTCAAATATTTAACTACGCAATAGGGGAATTTCCACGTTTAAGAATAAACCCCTTGCGAGTTTTACGGCTATAATAGGCGTGGAAATTATTCATTAACTTATTATGATTCATAAGAAAATATGCGAAAGCCAACTGTACTCATGGCTGTCAGTTACCAGTATTTTCACCACACAAAAAATAAATAGCTTCGAAAAAGAAATAAAAAGAATTATAAATATTTGCTTTGTCAGAAAAAATAGATGTCGTCAGAAATCGAGAACTTGAATTTATTCTTATTTGAAACATTCATTCATTAAATTAACTATAAAAAATTAAAATAAAATCCAAACTTTTAAAAGAATAATAGAGTTCTCTAACGTTTTAATATTTCAAAATAATTGAATATGAGTAAAAAAAAAAACATCAAAATTCGTTACGACAAAGATTCAATCATGCGTTACAAGATAGATGTGAAATGAGATACAAGGTAACACCATTCTTTTCCATATTTCTAGGTATATTTTTTTATCTTTGCTTAAAAATTATTAATTCAATTCACTTACAGAAAACGATACATAAAAGTCAAATCTGATAAAGATCAGTAATGTTTAATAACTCTGAATAATTAATCAAATTTTAATAATAAAAAAAAATCCTCTTGAAAATGCCGTGACCAGGATTCGAACCTGGGTTACCACGGCCACAACGTGGGGTCCTAACCACTAGACGATCACGGCCGGCAATCAGAGATATTCGCGCATTTCTCCGGTATATACTTAATCTCGCTTCATATCATCAAGCAGTCAAGCCGGTTGTAAAGGCAATAGCATTTCAGCTGATTTTCTTTTTACTGGGTAAAGTTCTTTTTAAGCAAGAATAAGTAAATAGAAATAATTTCGGAAGTAGAACGTTAAGCTGTTTAACAGCCATCAAATATCCTTTAATTGTAAATGGACTTCTTTTCGGGCGATTCTCGTAAAAAAACTAAATGTGATGTTTATCAACTAGACCAATTTGTTGGTATCTTAGTGAATAATATCAAAAGAGATAAAGCGTACTGTTAATTCATCTCATGGTAAAACCACGGAGCGTGTAACAAAATAACTACAATTGTGTCACAGCCAATGTTAACAAACTGAAACGTAGAAAGTAGTATAATTAATTATCAAACAAGGGGAGACAGATAGTCAGTTTTGGACATGAAACACAAACGATTATTGGGCTAACAACATGAATTATAAGAGGACAAATATATTTAATAAATATTCCACCAGCGGGTTAAAAAAAAAATAATAATTACAGCCGTGACCAGGATTCGAAACCGGGTTATGACGGCCACTAACCACTAGGCCAGGGGGTCAGCAACTTACGGCACGCGTGCCACACGTAGCACGCCAAGCAATTTCCAATTGTACGCAGCCGCAAATGACATCACGAAGTCCGATCCAATCACTACTACAATGCAAAGATATTTATTTCGATGTTTCAAAACAGCTCACTCGATGGACTCCCATTAATAATAAAAACTTTAAAAAAAACTTTTAAAAATAATCTATTTTTATTAACGTGGTTTACATATCATTGTATATATTATTAAAATATATTGTAGAACAGGTATATTGACCTTTTTTGTATAAAAATACGTATGCTGTTGGCACACTGCATGACCTTAAGTTGGCATGTAACAAAAAGTTGGCGACACCTGCACTAGACGACCACAGCAAGACATGAACTTGGCGGGAGGCTGCTGCTCATTTTAATAATTTTCTTTCAACTTTTAGCAAAGAGATAAACTAAAATAGAATAAAATTTTAAAAATATTTACGTAGAGACAGTGTCTTCATGGACGGTCTGATTAATATTGTCAATCAAAACGATTTCTTCTTATAATTTTATTGTTTCTATGATTTTTATCGAACATTTTGTTTTTAAAACATTGTTAAAATCATTTCTCATTGTAGATAAGAAGCTTTTTTTATTTGAGACTTCTAACTGATCCTTTTGCGACGGTATTGAGATTGATATAATAAAAATGAAACAGTAAAATGTTAGTGGCTAGTATTTTCGATCCTGAAATTCAAATACTCAACTGACAGGCTATATTTTATAAATAAATGGCGTCGGCAAAAGAAATCTAGACCAAAAGTATAAAATGATTTTTTATAAATGGAAAATGTTTCTTGAAACTTTTATTTTAGTTTAATATCGAGCTAAGTGTTTAAATGAATATTTGCAATAAGTAAAATATTTCTCTGTATTTCAAAATGAATTTAATTGATTGGAATTTCGAAATCGTTAAAAATGTTTGTTTTTAGCCATATTTACAATTCTTTCAGCACAAAGTAATTATATTTATTAAAAAAATCTTTTAAATTAAAGTATACTTTTCTGAAAATTTATTTGACTAAGATTAACTGGTTAAAATTTTAATTAATCTAATTTGAAACAAATATTAATTACTTTTCTTGCATCTAAAATATCACAAGAAAGCATTTTTAAAAGGAAGATGGGTGTTTTCAAGTGGAGATAACAGCTCTATTGGAAGCCTTTGTTTGGGAAATTTAACTCATTTTTTCGACGGGGGGCATAAAATTATAATGAATTACTTGAGGAATATGACGTGAGCGCCTTTATATATATATATTTTTAACTACTCAATAATGTTAAAAATTTAGACACATATTCTAAGGAATCTAATGTTTTATTGAATTTTATGTACTTTGGCTTTAAATTTAATTAAATATAAGGTAAATTTACTGACCTTATTTTCTAGTAATGCCGTGTAAGAACGCTCGGTTTTAAAAAGCGACACGTTTATACAAGCAAAAATAAAATAAAAATTATTTTTTCAAAATATTGTGCATTCGCTGAATTGTGACAAACTTTTTCCATTTAGGATTAATAAATATAGTTTTACTTAATAACAATATAAGCTAACCAGTAAAAATTAATATAGAATTTTAAAAGATTTAAATTTTATAAATTATTCCAATTAATGCTTTTATGAAAATGAAGGCAACTGTTGTAAAAATTCTTTATTCATCGAATACTTTTTTCTTAAGACCATAATATATTTTATACATAAAACAACTAACAGATTTTTTCTAATTAAATAATCAAAAATTACCTTCCTATCACAGATTTTGTATATTGTTTTTAATATTTTCTTTTATTTTTTCTAGTTTTAGTCTTACTCTTCCAATCACATTCTCAGTCGAAATTTCTGGGTCATATTTCGGCTAGAGAGGCATTGTCTTGATTTACTTTTGAATTTATATATTACAATGTAACCCGGATATAAGAGAGTTGTCGGAAGCGGAGAAGAAGTCTCTTATATCCGGGTTTTTCTTATATCCGGGTTTGGTCTATTTTGTATACATTAACACAGGATCTAATTTGGGACCAGAGAAAATATCTCTTATATCCGGGTTTCTCTTATATCCGGGTCTCTTATATCCTGGTTACACTGATAAAACAAAGGTTTATTTCCGGTCCATCACTACTGGTCTACGAGTGATACTGCACGCGGCTATGCACTGTAAATGCTTATGCCTGTGTTGTACGTGAGGGAAATTCATTTGCTTGTACAATGTAATTTGCACGCAAACACACACACACGCACACACACACACACACTTAGAAGTAAAATTTAACTCAAGTTAATTCAAGTAAAAAATTTGAATAATACATTCTCTTCCAACTCAGTCTCGACAACCCCGACATTGGTGTGAGCAATAAAGTCATAAAATTTGAAGCAAGGAAAAAAAAAAAAAAACAATATAACTATAATATCTTTTAAATTTTCAGAAATTGTTTGATAATAAATATTGGAATAATGTTTTAAATATTGTTTCTAATTTTGTAAAGACATTTTAGGTCTGTCATTGAATTAAACTATACATGTGCACACACAAACGTAGATAAACACACACTTATGATCAAACTTTTTTTACAGTAATGTTCACCATGTACAAGGCCCGAGGACCACTCAATGTAGAGGGTTACATTAAGTGGTAGTTTATACGGATAGGAGGGGAAGATAATGGTTAACCCTAGACGTGAACAGATTAAGATTATAGTAATCGAGGAAACACCATCTTGGGAGTCGTTTCTGCGGAGCAGTTTTTGCGAGAAACTTCTCGAGTGAAACTTAATTTTCACCGATGGAATACGAATAGAATATATGTAATTTGCTGCAATATATGTAATTTGCTGCAATATATGTAATTTGCTGCAATATAATTGACATGGCGGGTCCTAGATGTGTTGAAAATAAATTTCGGTTTTATTTTAAAGATAATTGCTTATCGATAAACCAAATTAAAAGAAAAATTACTTTCGTATATAAATCAAGATTTTAGGCATTTTTAAACATTGTCACATTTACTAGTCAGTCGTCGATTTGGGATTTAGCCCCAAATAGTTTTGTAAATTTTGCCAAGAATCATTAGGTGGCGCTGTGAAGCACCTGTAAAAACGGGACACTTCCTGTCTTCATCCTCTCTTCTCTCTTTTTTTCGCCCAACATGATATTGCGACGCTACCAACGGTGACTTTCCCGGGAATGGGTATATTTTTTTTTCAGTGACTGGAATTTATTCACACACACACACACACACACACACACACACACACACACACACACACACACACACACACACACACACGCGCGCATATCACCCACATAATTCCTAACTTTTAATATCTAATATTTTAATGTATCACAGGCAGACTGTGTATTTTCATTCTGTTATTACGCGGTTATGTAAAAATAAAATAAAATATCGCCTTGTTTAAATTCCTTTCGTTTTCTTACAGCCGTAATTTATATCTGTATAATGTTGTTTGCCACTGTTTTTAGACTTACCAGGAGCAGAGCCGGTGACTGACTTTTCGAACCACCATTATAAACCTGTTTTATGTCATAATATATCTAATTATACCCAACGCGTGTGTGTCTTTTAAATTATTCTGAATTTAAGAGTTATTGAAATATCATATATTATATTGCTCTCCCGAAGGTGGCAATTCAGAATTATTTCCTATTTGAACATCTATACCCAAAATAATCTAACAGATGCTAAAATGAAAAAACATATTAACACTCGAAAAGGCATTACATTATAGTGAGTCTCGATAAAATAAAATAAAATATATAAACAAAAATAAAATTAAAATAAGGTATTTGCACTTTCCTTTAAAACCTTTATCTTCTTTTTCTTTCTTTCTTTCTCTCTCTCTTTCTCTCTCTCTAAACTTCTCTTTCTGTCCTTCTCTCACAGTACGAGAAGACAACCATCAAATAAAACGAGGAAGAAGAAAAGTATGAACCAGGCTAAAAACACCGGGAGTTTGCAAGTGTAGTGCTTACTTATGTGTGACTGAAAAATAAAAAATCGGGGAATCTCCACGCATAACTTCCGTTAATAAAATAAATGAAAACGGAAGGAACGTTGGAAAATAAAATAAGTTTGCCAGTCAAAAATAGAGACTTTTGATGTTAGCCGAAACCAATGTTCACGCCATATCCCGAGCCTGAGCTAATGAAGCAGTTAAGAGTTCATTTGCTATTTATATTTCCGAATAGCTCAGAGCAGAGGAAAACACAGCAGATTGCCATCGACCTAATTTCTGAGATTTAAGAATTATCGAAATATATATTACATTGCTCTTTCGATCGGGAAAGTAGTCAAAAGTGGTAATTCAACCCACCTCTCTCTTTTTTCTTTCTTCTGTCATGATTTTACTTCAAAACATCGATACGGACATTTCTCCAGACTGTTACCAATATCCAACTTTTTGCTAAGCCAAATACCAAAAAACACTCTCATCATCTTAAAAAAATTAATACAAAATATATTATTTATTTTATACCACTGACTCGGTTCGTTTTATTCCCAAATTTTCCGATAAAATAATTATCCTACCACCTATCGACACTGGTGACCATCTGATGCGAACAAACTCATCACAAAACTTTCCATTCGATTCTGCAAGATTATAATAACTGTTCTCACGAACAACAGTGGCATGAATTTCAAAAATTGCATGGTCATATAGTTTTATTTTGAGATAAATAATAAAATTAGATTTTTACATCAATTCTGAGTGAAAATGACATGTTTCATGAAATTATGCAAAGACTTTTTTTCTCTAAGGAAAAATGAAAATAAACATGTCAATGCCGTGACCAGGATTCGAACCTGGGTTACCACGGCCACAACGTGGGGTCCTAACCACTAGACGATCACGGCCAACATTTGACACATGAGCCTGGAGTCATAATACATTATTTTAACTTGTCTGACTCATCAACCAGATAAAATTGTTAGACAAGAGTTTCATATTTTTCTTTGTACTATGAAGCTGTTTCGTCTCATGATTCGTAGAATGATAAAAAAAAAAACATAAAATTAGGAAAATAGCACGACATTTTATAATGCAACTAGCCGATATTCTTCGGTCTTTTGGGACCGATAAATACATCGTTATTATTTCATGCTTACAGAAAGAAAAGTTTATTCTCATGACATGCAGAATTCTAGTTGCAAACAGAGATCTTGAATTGAAGATTTAAAATACCAGTAAAAATAATTACACAGACAAACACACACGCACACGAACTGGCAGTACTCACATGTACATACATGCATATATATGTATATATATGTACACATGCACACGCGTATATATGCATATATATATATATATATATATATATATATATATAAAATAAAAAAATGCGAATGTCAGCGTACCACTGTGTCACACATTTTCAACTTTATTCATAGACGCCGTAACCCAACATGTCATACCATTTTGGAATCAGGCCGACTCCGTGATCAAATGAAAAACATTGTGGCGCGGATCCAGGCCTGCCAACCTAAAATTTAGGATTCCCAAATTTTCATTACTGCGATTGTTTTCGACGATGTTTTACGTGATTTTTGCGACGAAGATTTTACACGAAATATGAAATAAAAATAATTGTTTGTACGGTAAGTACGGGCCTACGCGCGTCAAATTGTCTTTAAATTAAGCGGAACAGAAGAATTATCGTTGAACTTTTTTAAAAGCTTAAATATTAATGTAATACATAAATGCAGAGATCATGAATATTTCCCAGAAATTGTAAAAAAAAAAAAATTTACATGGAAAAAGAAAGGAAGCTAAGTGATCAATAACTGCGCGCGAGAGAAGAGAAAAAAGAGGAAAACATCTAAGAAAAGAAAATAAAGTTTGAGAAAAAAAAATCGTATTCCATGTTTCGACGGAATTCTATTGGTTGAATTTGTCCCTTCCCATCTTTATCTCACCTCCCTTCCCCCTTTCTTCAACCTTTATTTCTTTTTCTTGGCATTTTCCTCTTATTTCTATCCCCTCTCTCTCTAGCTCTCTCTCTCTCTCTCTCTCTCTCTCTCTCTCTCTCACTCTAACCACTAAACATAACGTTTAAAGTGATTAATTACTGATAACCCTGGCGAATGAACGGAGTGATTGCTGGAGTGTCCGCTCCGTCTACGAAACTCTGGAGCCGTGATGATGAAAGTAAAACCAAGATAAAAGACAAACTTCATATTTTTATTAATTACAGACACACACACACACAGACACACACACACACACACAGACACACACACACACACACACACACACACACACACACATATATATATATATATATATATATATATATATATATATATATATATATATTCTTTTTTAGAATACATAACCGTAGGTATAGTACAAAGCTGGCGGACTATGTTTAGAGGTCAAAAGAACAACATAGTAGAAGTTCAAGTGTACAATGAAATATTTTGAGGATGGTCAGATCTAGTAGGACAAACAGCACCTGTTGCAAATTATGCCAGGAAGAGAAGTTGGCGAATGCTACATATCCCGATGGTGCCGTGTTGTTGGATGAGAGATCAGAGATTATGTCAATGTGTAGGTACGTCGGCAAGCACATTCTCGGTATGTAAGACCCCCAGATGAATGCAAATAAAGAATTTTTCCACAACTCCTCCTTTTCTTGACTTCCGGTGTCAATCGCCAACTTCTTTTCCTGGGATAATCTGCATCTTCTGCTGTTTGCCCTACCAGATCTGACTCTCCTGAAAATATTTCATAGTAACGTTAAAAAGAAACTTGGAATGCGTTGAGGAGTATTTTTTACCTAAAGACCTGATGAGACCTCACGGTTTAAACCTAAGTAGTGCGGAAGAGAAAAGTGTTTTGCATTTTCAATTTTCTGAACTATGTATTGAGCACATATATATATATATATTCTTTCTTGATACGGTAATTTTCCGGCTTATTTTACATATACCTTATATCCTTAAAGGGTGTTGAATTCACTTCGTCTTGTTATTAGCAATCTCGCGGGTGTTTATATTAACGCACAAAATGTCAGAACAATACTATAAGCCTTCACAGGATGTCAAAGTAGAGTAGCGCCACCTATATTACTTTTATATACTGCTTACTCTAAGGACGAAATTTTCCAAACATCAATGTCTTCTCATTCTACCAATGCGACTACAAAACCACTGAAAAAAAAAGCGCATTAACAAGGAATTTTTTCATCAGTAAATTTAAACCAAGAGTCACTGCACAAACCAGAGTTACGTCCTTTCTTTTATTTCCTTTCATTTTTATATGAGGTTGTTGGGTTTATTTTCCCTAGACAACTTATGTATCAAATATAAGTTACTTTCAAAATCAGGTTAAGTTAAGGTGAATAGAGGTGCCTGCTCACAAACAATGCCATCCGTATTTCGCATGTCGTCTGGGCTTTTCACTAATAAAAAAAATTTCAGCATTTTTATTTGGCCGTTTAATTTATTATTTTATACACAAAGATTTCTTAAAAGGATCGTTTGAATATGAGTAAGTCGTATTTTTAATATTTAAAATCTATTCCTACCAATTTAAAATACTGTTCCTACTTCTAATAACTGATAGACTATACGTTATTTTTACAAATAAATATATTAGATTTACATTCAAATTTAAGAAAATTATTAATCAAAGATCAAGTATAAATATGTATGTTTCTTCTTTCATCACTTTTTCAAAATTAATCATTATTTAAGGAAAGTATTTGAAACTGTCTGCAAAAAATAGCTATTTCATTTCTTTGATTAAGCAAATGTTTACTTAATCAAATTTTACTGTTGATGTTTTATTGGTTTCTTTTAAGTGCCAGAAATCTTTATATAGGGACGTTTGCTTTCTGTATTTATTATTTTTAAAGGACATTTGATGTTGATTCCAACGTCTTTTGAATTCATGTTTTGTGCATCCAATCTAGATTTTAACTATGTCTGGATCGTCAAGAGATGAAATATTGCATTGATAAACCAATGATTCTATACAACGTTTATTATTGAGAGGAATGTTTTGAGGATTTCTACAGTTATATATTTTAGGATCTATATTCATTTGATTTTTGTCTAAGTGCTTACTCAAGATATTTGCATTATGTTTCTTACTAGTCATTTCTAAGTTTTCAGTACAACTGTAACTCAATTTAAAGGTATTTTCATTAAATTATTTAATTTAATTTATCTTTTATTAAATTATGTATTTTTTACCATTTGGTTGTATGGCAGTGTATACCAAATGATTTTTCTATTTCTATTTTTCTAAGTTTTCCATTTTCGTTTTTTTTATTTAGTTTTGGGCATTTATAGACCCTATTCTTTAGGGCTGAATTTGTACTCATTCTCTTTTGGATAGAAAAAATATATGCTTAATTATATATGGAAATAACCTATGATTTTTTTGTGTAATTGTAATAATGGCTGGTTTAACCAAAATAATACATCATAAATTAACCAAAGCTGTACCATTTACTAACATTTTTACTAATTTTACTAATTACTAATCTTTTCGTGATCCGCCCAGCTGAAATTTGGATGCGACTTATACACCCGTGCGTCTTTTATGCCGTCAAATACGTTAGTTATATTGATTTCTAATATAACCTAATATTAACTTCAATGCAATAACAGTTTATATTTACGGTATGATGTCACGTTTTTTGAATTATCATATACTTGTATGTTGACTGGTCATCATAGGTTACGTAACAATGTTTCCCTTACGAAAGGGTTTGGATGGTTTTGATTGTTATTAAAAGCCTCTTTATTTTGCAATCATCACCATGACTTGAAAAGACACCAGAAGTGCTGAAAGAAAATGACTATTTTTTAGTGATGCTACAACGTGCTTATGTTATAACATTTCAATAAATATTAGTTGCTCAACTTTGTATTGACCACACTTTAAGAATAATCTTTTTGGTGATCGAATTTCATTCTACCTATACCAACCCTATACCCCTATACTTATATATATATATATATATATATATATATATATATATATATATATCAGCTTTGATCACACTGTTGTACAGCTCAGCATAATGGACCCAGACTGGTCCCATATCAATAAGAAGGATGTCTTCATATATATATATATATATATATAGATAGATAGATAGATAGATAGATAGATATTTTCTTAAATAAAAGCTTATCCTCAAGACTCAAGCAAAGAAACAATTCAAAGATTAATTAACGCACTCATTTTTTTCTGTATAGAGAAGCATGGGAGATAAATGCATAGAAACATAAAATGTTGTTTCTGGAGCTGATCTCTGTATTGAAGAATGCACCAATACATCCAAAAGAAAGCCCACTTCTAGAAAAAAAGGATTGTATTGATACAACGGCAACTCAATAGGTTTGTGAAGTGTGCGGCATTGTCTTTTTATAACAAACTGGGTTGAAAAGTGACACTTGGCGTCATGTGCAAAGACATCGCTTTGAATATAAATAATAGATTTAATCTGTACATTCCAAATTAACAAAATGATGTTTCTATAACTTTCTGTAACGTTACATAGATGTTGCAAAAATGTTTTTTTATATACTCCTAACAAAGTGCTCTGAATGTTGACATTTAAAGTTGCAAATACGCTGCCTCTTAACTTTGCATTAACAGAAAAAGGAGAATAACTTTCAGGAAGATTTTCGAGCGTGCTTTCTTCATCTAATTTAGTGTTTTTCATTTTAAAGAAAAATATAAAAAGAAAGATTATACCTACTATACATATTGTTAAATGAAGAAAAATATCCTGATGTTATTTTACTATTAAGGATATTTTAGCTACAGCAATTCTTAACTGTATCACAAAGTTGTGACATTTGAATGCCTGGGAAATACTTAATTGCTAGGTTCCAATGTCACCACAACGTCACCTATGCCCCAACTAAAATACAACGTAACAGTAACGCTGCAAAAGTCAAACAGGATCCCCAGTTACAGATAATCTGCTTTAATCGTACAATAAAAATTCAATAAAAATAGGAAATTATTTAATTAGAAAAGCTTTTAATTGCTTTTATGAAAAAATATATCATTTTCTCATTTGTCTTAAGAAAAATCTTTGGCCATGAAAATCTTTGTCCAATTTTCACAATAATTGTCCTTATTTTTAAAATTTTAATTAGAATAATGTATAAAGCTATATAATCTTCAAATTCTGCATTAATTTATAGGTATAAAGTAATATTGTTATTAAATAAAAACTGTATTTACTAAACATAAATGGAAAGCTTTAATACAATTCAGTGACGCACAGTACTTTGAAGAGAATATTAATTTTTTTGTGTATGCATAAACGTGAATTGTTTTGCAAATATAGACGCCTATTATGAAAAATAAGATTGATAACGATAAAAAATAGAAAATTTATTGGTAATTTTATAACATTGTCTCAATAAAAGTCTTCGGGAGTAGGATTATAAAGCTAAAGTATCTAAAATTTAATAAAATATTAGAATGTTTAAACTACTTCAATTTTTTATTATTTCCGATTTTTTGAAAATATATAAAAATGTGTTGTTACGTTGTATCCGTTATATAATTTTTGTACATTATCTCCCCTTGAGATAACTTTTTCAAACATCAGTCTGTCGATAAATGTGTCAACACCTCATAAAAACAACTTCCGTGTTAGAAATGCATTTCTGTGATATTTCATGTAATATTACTTTCAATTCATATTAATTAAACTTTAAATTAGTTTTTCTCTAATAAATTTACAGAAAAGTATCTTTTATTTTTAAAGCATATTTTGCTTAAGAAAATTATGTTGTGTTGAAATATTTGTCAATATGGACGATTTTAACTATTTTAATGATAGGAAAAATTACTCGAATTCGGCATGAAAATGCTGATTGGAAATATTAAATTTAATCTATGAATATTTAAAAAATACAAAATGATGGTTTCTATGCTATATAGGTGAACAATTCAACTAGAAAAACTGAAAAAAAATAAATACACATTAGCAGATCATTATAACAGATCATTCTATCTTAAATAAATTAACAATGATTATGGCAATTTTTAACATCAGCTTAAGATTTCTTTTTGTTAAAAAGTTCAGAATTTTAACACATTCAACAGTATGGATACAAAATAGTCAACGCTATATATTGTTTTGTTTTTAACTAAGCATGAGCGACAGAAATTCACGGACTTGGAAGAAAAAAAATGATCACAGAATAACATCAACATCTGCGAAAAGTTTCCATCCATTTACGTATGCCATTATTGGGGAAGGTATATCTCTCTCTATCTAACTATCTGTCTATCTCTCTGTCACTATCTAGCTATCTCTCTATCGCTATCTCTATATCTCTCTCTCTCTCTCTCTCTCTCTCTCTATATATATATATATATATATATATATATATATATATATATATAAAGTGAACATAGAATATGCAATTAGATTGCGATAGTCTGTTTCAGACTGTCGCCTCTAATTGTTGACTAGCATGTTCACTTTTATATTTACACACGCCTCTATCTCTGATATTGAGCACTTTATCCCATAAATATAGCACACCTTAAGACTATATTTCTTTATATATATATATATATATATATATATATATATATATATATATATATATGCAGTTACAATAGAATATGTACATGCCCAAATACATAACTGTACATCTTGTTTCAACATTAAAACTAAACGTTTATTCAGGTGGGATATATATATATATATATATATATATATATATATATATATAAATGTCAGTGTGTCACACTTTTTCAATTAAAGGATTACAGCTGTACAGTTCTAACTTTAAATAGCTCATGTTAGAGAAATTTTGGATTCCTAAGTTTTCATTACCGCGATTGATTTCGGCGATTTTTTACGTGAGTTTTTTTGCGACAAATTTTTTGGTACGAAAACAATTTTTATAACTTAGGGATAAATTTAGGAATATTCGAAATTAATTCTGAAATCTCTCGAAAATCAGCCATGCAATAAAAATATTTAAAGAAAGTAAGAACCTACACATATCAAACTGCGTCTAAATTAAATGGCGACAGAAGAATTATCGTTGAACTTTTAAACGTAAGCTTAAATAATAATGTAATAATTAAATGCAATGATCAATTTTGAGTACTTCTGTAGTTTATTGTAGCCTATGGCATATAGCAGCACTGTGCCCTGTAAAAAGAAATCTCTTCCAACAATGGGCCACATAGAAATCAAAAGAGCGAGAAGAAGAAAGTCCAGTTCAAATGAAAACCCAGATCAAACGTCATCCAGGAGAGCTTCCAATGCTGAGAAAATGCAAGGACTTAAGAACTCTCAAACTCCTGAAGATGCTGAAGGCCAAATAAAGTGAACAGTGAAATTAAAACCAAGAGGCGTCAGTCTGTTTCATTTATATATACACACGATCTATCGCTGATACAGAGCAATTTAGTCAATAAATACAGAATAACTTAAAACTATATATATATATACATATATATATATATATATATATATATATATATATATATAGAGAGAGAGAGAGAGAGAGAGAGAGAGATTGGAAAGAGAAAAGAGAGAAAAAAAGGGAGAAAAGAAGTAATAATAATGAACAAAAATTTACAAAAGAAATGTTTAAGTAAAGTTTCGTAGTTGCAGATATACCACTCCTTGTCTGAACAAAGTTGTGTAACTCTGTTCTGACGAGAATTTACATATATTCAATTTGGAAACTTTTAAGTAAACATGAGTTAAGGGAAAATAAAAGTTATTATTATTTCTATTAATACTCTATCCTTATCTTTGCTATTGAGCAAAGTATCACAAAGCTTGCTTGCGTTAAATACACATATCGCCAAACATCGAGGTGGTATAATAGTTAACAAGCTTGTCTCGGTATAACAATTACGACTGATTAGTGAGTTCGTTCCTCACTGGGTGCCCCTACTTTCGGTCTTGTGCCACATATAAGCTACGCTTGGAAAATAACTATGTGTGTGTGTGTGTGTGTGATATCCGAAACAAAAGTGAAGATGATGTGACAATGTAGAATATTTTTTTTTTTATTATCACCGACGCCGTTTCGCCAACGGAGAAAATTTGTGTTTGTCTTTGGGGTCTTTAGTTTGATAATGAAAGAAAGACAAAAATTTGATCTACGATTACCATTTCTCCTCAGCAGAGATTCCATGAGATTTTCCTCCATCTTTCTTTCATTATCAAACTGAAGAAACCATAGAGAACATACATATTCTCCGCTCTCTCTCTCTCATATTTAATACACACACATTCATTTCATTCTCTCTCTCTCTCTCACACACACACACACAATTTTTTAGACACCTCACAACACACTCCACACAAAATAAATCACTCACACAAACACACAAACTCAATCCACTTACAAATAGCATAAATTTTTCCACTCACACGCACATACATACTCACTCACATGCACAGACACACTCACACACACTCTCACACACACAGTCATACGCACACTTACACACACTCTTTCTTTCAGTCTCTCTCACACAGACACTCACTCACACTCTCTCACGCACTCTCTCACACACACACACACTCACTTACTCTCACACACACCCACACTTACATACACTCTCACTCTCTCTCTCACACTCTCTCACAGACAAACACATATATATATATATCACACACCATACACATATATATATACACATATACTCAAAGAAAACACACTTCACACACACGCTCACTCATACACAGATACACACATATACTCACGCACATACACACATATATAGCCTAATCATCGTTGTGTTTGAAGCAAATTACAGTGTAACCCTGATATAAGAGACACGGATATAAGAGAAACCCGGATATAAGAGAGATTTTCTCTGGTCCCAAAGTGTTCCCATACTTACCTAAACAAAATACACCAAACCCGGATATAAGAGAAACCCGGATATAAGAGACTTCTTCTCCGGTCCCGACAACTCTCTTATATCCGGGTTACACTGTACGTAAAACCGATTTTAATATATGAAAATGAATGTTTTCTAATAAGCAAAAACACATGAAATCGTCGTTCAAAACAATGATAATTGATTAATTAAAGTATTTTTTATATTCATTCGAAAGTTGAAACAGTTAATGAATGACCAGTCTGTTTTATTCATTTTCATTCCTTATTTTCTGCAGTAAACCTGCAGATTCATATAAACAATGATGTCAGCAGTGTGGGAAACAGATATGTTCTCAGGGAAGATATATAATTAACTTTACCATCAACACGATTTGTGCATTGTTAGATACAGGCAATAATAAAAGTGGCAATAACATTCGGGATTCACTGTAACAGTATAACTTTGTTGCTAAGCCGTGTCCGACTTGTGGAATGAAAATCACCCGCCAACAATATTGCAAATTTTAATCTAGAAAATTCATGTATTTTTGACATGTTAAATTGTGCCATCGTTAACATAGCTTCAAAAATAATCAAATGATTTTAAATTAAAATATGAGAGTTTTAGTAGATAATTTCAAAAATTATAACTGATCAGTTAGTCTTCTGCTCTTATATATCATCTCGACTTGAACCGGGGTGGTTTGTAGCAGCCATCACATCTTTGAATAATGACAGCTTGTTGCAATTTAAACAATTTCACCGGCAAGGCAATCTGTCTGACGAAACTGAAATCTACAGATACTAATGACTTAATGGTCTTCTTTCAGTTAAGAGTGCATAGCGGCAAGTGTCGCCCTCAAATAACATGATATCAAACAATATTGTTTCTCTGGTTTGACAACGATCTTGTGAAACTACCATTTTTATAGCAAGAAATCAGCATTTAACTCTCTAAGCGACATGAGACAGATATTAGAACCACGTATCAATTATTTAAAAAAATCCTTCATTTGATTATATGTTTATAACATTGTTTCTCTCACAGAATACAGATCTTCTTGTCGGTGCCTATCTCCTCTTTGTGTGAAAGGCGACTGTTAATATTGGCCATTACGGTAACAGAACAGAAAGTTTTCCACAAGATTATTAAACAGTACAATCTATAATATATCACATGTTTAAAATAATTTACGCAGAACATTCTTTCTCTCCTCATTCACTCAAATCTCTCTCTCTCTCTCTCTCTCTATATATATATATATATATATATATATATATATATATATATATATATATATATATATCCACATTTCTATCCCAATACACAAATACATTAAAGAATATATGCAGGCAGAGCTTTTTGGCTCTGTTTAATCAAGATATATATACATATATATGCCATATTATGAAGAATATTTTTTTTATTAAATCTTTAAAAAATAAACATCATTTTTTTATTTGTAACTAACATAAAAAGTAAATAATCTTAAATTAAGTTTTCTTAAAACAAAAAACTATAGCGAGTCTTATTTTTGTCGAAAATTAACTTAAATATAATATAGTAAAATTCGTAAAACAAATATACAACATAATTAATGTTGGCATGTTTGTCACTCCTAATTTTTATTTAATTATTTTTTTCTTTTCTTTTCAAATACAAATATAACTTGAAATTTAAATATAATCGATTTTCAAAACTAAATTCTCAATGTATCTTATTTATCTCCTTCAAAATAGTAATTAAATTAATTTACGGAGAAATATTTACTTCTTTTACTTTCTTTAAAAAGATAATCACTGAAACTTTACTTAAAAAATCTAAATTCTTCTACAAAATAAATAGTGAATAATTATTTTTCAAAGAAGCAATGATCGCTAATTTTTTTGCTTAAAAAATATTAAATTAAATATTCAAATACATCTAAGTTTAAGGAACTTAGATAAATCGATTTGATTTGTTTGAAAACTACATTAACAGAGTATTTCTTAGTATTTAATTCGAAAAATAATGTATCTTTTTGAATAAAAATATGGGGATGCTCAGCTCCTTAATCCTTGACCACAAGCGAGATATTAGTAGTGCGATATTTTCCTAAATTTAGTTATTTTGCAACAAATCCAAAGACATAGAAGTTTATTTTAAAAGACTGATTAAAAATTATTTTCCATAAAATGGCTGAAAAATATCAATAAATTGTCTTCATAAACTATTATTCGGAGATATTATTTTTAATCGTCTGATATTCCAGAAGCAGTATATATATATATATATATATATATATATATATATATATATATATATATATATATATATATATATATATATTGAACAATAAAAAAATTAAAAAATTAAAATCTTTAGACACACTGGGTTGTAGATTAATATTCTTTCGTTTTTTTTTTATTATTATTCCATTTAGATTCCTCGACTAGTTTCGACCAAAATGGCCATCATCAGGAGAAGAAATATTTCTGCTTGCTGCTTGATGGAGAAAATGAACTTTTGTCTGTAGTTTTCATTTGTTTTTTTTTTTTTATCTTTTTAACATGAATCTTTTAACATTTCTTGTGTTGGTCAAACAGTCTCTTTTAAGTTGTTATTTGAGATAAGAGCTGGATGGATCTATGTTATTCTGAATTCCCTGGTCAGTTTGACAGTTTTATTGGACCTGGAGAGGGGATGTGTCTCTGTTTAGTGTTTGTGTGTGTGTTATTTGGTTCTTAGGGAGTGAGTGAGTATGATATGTGTAAGCGTGTGTATTGCTGTGGGTGTGTGTTATCATTTGGCTCATTAGGGAGTGAGTGAGTATGATGTGTGTAAGTGTGTATATTCGTGTGGGTGTGTGTATAAGTGTGAGGCCTCCACACCTCCGTAAGCATGTCTGTCTTGTGTGGGTGAGAAATGTGGGTAGGTTTTGATTTGTTGAGTTATATATTGTTACTATCTATATATTGTTAAATTTATGATTTAGCCCGGCTGGATATTTTGTTTTTTTGAACGTTGTATCCACTTATTTTCATGGGACTCTAAAATCTTTCTAATGTTATCTGCTCTGAACTTTTCTATTCTCTCAATTATAGTGAATTTGGCATGGGTTTTGAAATCGTGTTTTTCCAGGCGGAAATGTTGTTCTACAGGTAAATAATTTTTCATGGGGAGTCGATTTAATTCGATTACGATAATTATTAATTCTGTAGTGAAAGGGCCATTCAGATTTTTCCTACATATTGTTTCTGGCATAGTGTGCATTCTAGGAGGTAAATTATGTTATGACTTCTACAGTTAGAATCGTGGTAGATTTTGAAAGTAGATTTAATGATTGAGCTAAAATCATGAATTTTTGTTTTTAATATGGATTTGCAACATAAACTTCTTTTTTGTTTTTACATGGTTGGGAAAATCCTGTTGTTTTTGTTCTTAGTTCTTATATATATATATATATATATATATATATATATATATATTATATATATATATATATCCATAGAAGGATAATAGATAAATAGATAGATACCTTGTTTGTTCTATTTCCTTAACACATTCTAACCAATATTTGGGGCAAACATGAATGGGTGTTCCGTCAGTGCATTTCTGATGACAATCATTATCTTATCAACATCTGTCTTTTTTTTTTTTTCGTACAATTAAATTTTATAGATTAAATAACTATACTATTATATATAAATGGATGGGAACTTTTCGCAAATATTGATGTTATTTTTTTGTTCATTTTTTTCAATTTCGTGAATTTCTTTCGCTCATTCAGAGTTAAAAAAAAAAAAAAAAATATATAGACACATGTTGACTAATTTGTATCCATAAAGTTTAGTTAAAATTCTAACAATAAAATTCTGAATATTTTAACAAAAATAAATTTTAAGCTGATGTTAAAAACTTATATAAACATTGTTAATTTATTTAAGATAGAATGATCTTTATAATGATCTGCTAACATGATTTTGTACAATTTATCATTTTCAATTTTTCATAGTTGAATTGTTCAAATGGGCGTATAGCATAATGAACCATCATTTTTGTATAATAAGGTTACGATAAAATTTATATTTTATATAAATATTATCTTATAAAATTTTTTATGTCCTGTAGTGTTTATGGCCCCAAATTACAGATTTAATGTGTTCCATATCATAGATTCGGAAGGATCCATCCAATTTTTTTAAACCGGACTTATATTATATATATATATATATATATATATATATATATATATATATATAATATTGCTTTCTGACCATGATGACCTTTATTCGAATCTCATCACGGTTGATTTGAAACTGAGGGGCCGTCAATTGCTGTGCTAGCACGATGTCACAAGTCATCGTGACCGATTGGTTTGAGTAAAATGGTCTTGTTCAGATTGTTGATCGTCAATAGATAACACGCCTCTCTCCCAGAAACTCTAACTAACATCTGCTCAGCATAGTTGCAGTATAAACCACAAAATTTTCTGTGGGTGTTGATACCAACACTAATGTGCATGAGCGAGCGTTTGCAATAACTGATTGGCTAGCCGCCCTAATAGACGGGTATCCGCATCGGTTTGTTTGTAGTGGTTTAATAATATTTATATATATATATATATATATATATATGAAAAATTTGAATATATTTTTAAAATATTTGAAAAGTTTTAATTTGACCATTTATTACTGTATTTAATTTAATTCAGAAAATATCTTTTGTTTTTTCTTTCAGTGAAATATGCTTGATACAGAAAATGTTTCTGTTCAATGTTAGTTTTCAATCGCCAGGATTTTGAATTGAATGCAAAGTAAACAGTATCTCGATATTTAAAATAATTACGTCATCTCGAATTTTATCGAAAACAAAGTGGATTTGTGAGATTTAAGGAAATCAATTAACTCAGCTGCTACATCACTTTTCAAAATACAAAAACATTACTTATTATCTAGTTTTTTTATCTCCATTTTTTAAATTAGATTTGATTTTTCATTTTTTTTTATTTCACTGTAAATAGCGCATTTCAGTGAAAGAAAAATAAAATCATCAGAATGAAAGAAATTATATATGTGTGTGTATTTAGATTTTTCTGTTATATATATATATATATATATATATATTTATATTTATATATGCACATTAAAATAATAAGTTGTAATAATATATATATATATATATATATATATATATATATATATATATATATATATATAATATTTAAAGAATATAAAAGAAGAATAAAATTTTTCCTAATATGAATAGCAGCAGAACCCAAGAACTTTAATAAATTTACAAACAAGAAATTATTTAATGATCTATAAACTGCAATGTCGAAACAGAGAATGTACTTGGTGCCCAACCGGCAATTTTTATGTATTAAAATAACATCAAGCTTTCAAAAATAAAACAGATATTAAAATTTTTCTTTTTCCTTCTATATTTATTTAAAATAGGTATCAATTATTAATTTGCTTTACTGAAATCTACAAAAAAATATATATATATATATATATATATATATATATGTATGTGTATGTGTAAATGTGTGTTTGTGTGTGTGTGTTTGTGTGTTATTATTAATATTATATTGTTCATTATACGTGTACTCAAAATCCATTGGCCATATTATTTTCTTTTATTTAACGGGTTTAAACCATAGGTTAGTATAGGGAATTTTAGCGCCTTTTCCCAGTGAAAAACACATTGATTTGGTAATTCTTGCAAAAATTAAATAATTGTCGGATTTTAATGAAATATTCACGTCGTTTTCACAAATTAATGAAATTATATGAAAAATGTATCTTTTTTTAGAAAAAAAGAAATTTACATCTGATACTATACCCACTCATTTCATTTTATGAAATTTCGAGAAATTCATTTTTGTAGGGCTTAATGTTTATATTAATTATAAGCACACGTACTAGTAGAATTGAAACCTTCAATTTTCTCTCCGAAAATTTGCTCAGAATCGTAAAATAAAATGTGTTATTAAAAATATTAAGTAGAAAACATTTCACTTGCTTATACGCATCAGATATATTATAGACACTATTGTCATAATTTTGTTCGTCCAATAATGAATTTTTACAAAAGATTTCATTTTCAAGTTTTCCTTCTTTCAAAAGTTTTTTTTTTTTTAATTTTGTATTAATTTTTAACGTTTATGGGATATCGTTATTAAGTAAAAACTACATCTACCAAACATTAATGGAAAAGTGACTCAGTATTTAAAAATAAGTTTGTATTTGTTTTTTGCTGTGTTTATAAATGTGCCGATTTTTGTGAATGCAGAAGTTCATACCCGAAACACCATTATCAGAAAATAAAGGATAACTATAATAAATTTAAAGCCAAAGTAGGTAAAAATCAATAAAACTTAGAATATTTTCCAAAAGTTTTAAGATTACACGATAGATAGGCGCTCACATTACATTCGGTAAGCATTTTTTACAGATATGTCCTCCGTAGAAAAAAATTAAAAATATGTCTATCGAGATAGTTGTCACCACCTTGTAAACACTCCCATCGGCGTGTTAAAAATACTGCTCTGTAATATTTTAAACTAAAAGTAATATTTGTTTCAAATCAGATTAAACTGAAAGTAATATTTTTTCAAATCAGATTAATTAAACTTTAAATCATCGAATCTCTCTCAAATAAAAGTATACTTTATTTTTGAAATACTTTTTAATGAAGAGAATTAGGTTGTGCTGAGGGAATTGTAAATATGGCTAAAATCAGCCATGTTTATTGATTTAATTAAGAAACTTGTTCCATTTCGTTTTGAAATACTGCAAAGTATTTTGATTATTGTAAATATTAAATTTAATCTATTAAAGTAAAATTAAATGAAAAGCTTCAAGAAATATTTTTCATTTTTAAAAATTCATTTTAAACTTTAAGTATATCTTTTATTTGATAGATAGATAGATAGACAGATAATGAACAGACGAAGATAGATAAATAGATTTATTATGAACAGACGAAGATAGATAGATAGAGAGAGTGAGAGAGAGAATATGTAAACATTATATAGTGGGTAAAATTGTTTGAGTAGTCATCATTGTTCATCTATTTACCGTCTTGATCATTTGCAAAAAAAATCTTTTATTTGTCTATAGGGCGGCCTCGCACGCATGATCTGTTGCACAATACGTAATCATGGGATAATTCAAACTTTCAGCTATATAAACAATACCAGGATGTAAACAACGCAATGTTGCATACTACGCAGACACAGAGTTGATTCTTGAAAATAACTGAGACGATCGAAAGTAATTGAACAAAATAATAGAACAAACATGAACTTTGTACATTTATCCACAATTTCGATCCCAAAACATAATACATTATTAAGAAATATACAGACATTTTGCCTTTTGGTCCTGTTTAATCAAGATGTTTATATATATATATATATATATATATATATATATATATATATATATATATATATATATATATATATATATATATATAATATCAGGCAAATGTTATTAAAGACAGCAGACGTTTTATGTTAACTAATTTTATTAAATGATGTTTCCAAATTAGGAACAATCCTTCTCAGATAAGGAAAGAATTTCGCCAGAAATTGTTCAAAGTTCTTTTGATAAATTCATCATCAATTAATATATATATATATATATATATATATATATATATATATATATATATATATATATATATATATATATATATATATATTTAGATAGATAGATAGATAGATAGATAGATAGATAGATATATTTGTATATATTTTTATATAGGTATGTATCTCTGTGTCTGTACGATGTGAATGAAGGAGAAACAATTGATTGTCCGTCTTCTTCTAGACAGAAGCATTTCTCATCTTTTAAATAACAACTTTGAATCAGTTATTATCTACTATGTGTCACGAAAAGACCTCATTTTCTTAACTCTTCATCTATTTTTACTGCATTTGTGATCTATTTGTTAGGAGGCACGGAGTAATTGATAGTGGCTTAGATTGAAATATCTGAGAACCGAGTTCGAATGTCAGTTTGATCCATTACATTCACTTACGTTTTAATACCCTTTTGAAAGTTATGAATTCCCTTCTATGACCCCCCCCCTCCCGCGCTCTGAGTAGATAGTAGCACAGACTTGGTGGCAACCGAAGTAACAAAAAATTGTATGTAGTCCTTGCGTAGCACATACTATATAGATAAAGAAAGGATCGTTCGCATTGGCTCGATGATCCTGACTACGGTCCATAAATGATGATGATCTATTTGCATGCAGTCAACCAACCTTTTACTCCATCTATTATCCTTTCTTTGTTCTGTATTCCATCGACACCTATTCTGGTTGTTTTAATCATTTCTCTGGCATCTTTTAAGTAGTTCTATTCCTTGATGCCTATTGACTCCTTTTTTTACCGAAAATTGCATTTCTCAAAGACTTTTATGCGTTTCCCATTTTAATCCTTGTTTTATCATATTTGGCATTTTACATTCAGTAGGTATTGTATGTTGTATTCATATTGACAGGGAGCTTTTAATTATATTACTATTGTTGTATTTTTCTACCTTATCTTTACACGGGGTGTTATTTAATTTTCAAACGGCTTATACTTTCTGCCATCCATTAGTTTAAGCCCGCCATGTATGTCTTTCCTTTGTCTCCCTTTCCCTTTATCCGACCTGTGAGTATCAGATTCTCCAAAATATAAAAAAGAAAGAAGTGTTTATACAGGGTGCGGCAGAAATACCGCCCATATTTTAAACTGTCTCATTTGTAAAGCTAGTGAAATTAGGCAAGGGGTAATGGTGCCTTCGTCTAGCTAATGTCTTACCCTTTTTGTCAGATACCGTCAGTTACCATAATGGCTTGGATCGGTGCACACCGTGCGTTTGCTGTTTTACATTTATTGAAGAATGGTGAATCTGTAATTGCAACACAGAGAGCTTTTCGTTCTCATTTCATGTTACGTCGGAAGGTTGCTGTTCTGCGATAAAAATCGATTCACCTATGACTTGAAAATTTCAGGGCTACAGTTTCAGCGCTTAAAAGAAAGTCACCTGGAAGACCTCGAGGGGATCGGACTTCCGGATGATGAAAAACTTTCGAAATCGTTTACAAAAGTGTATTGCGAATAGAATCTACCATTTGGCGTATGTCTTTTATAATACCAAATGAATAAAAACAAATGAATAAAAACAGCAGACCTTTCTTTAAACAGTTTATTTTAATAGCAGTTACGTTTTGTCAACGTTTATGTGTGAGGTATTTCTTCCACACCCTGTACAATGTTAGCACCTCACAAATCTTCCATTACCTTACGACGATTGAACATTACTTAAATTTATGTTCATTTTATAAAAATCATTCCAGCATTTCCTGCTTATGTCATTTAGAAGTTATAGCAATGTGTCTGATGATTCAGATATCACCAAAATATCCCCAGAAAATCATCATCATCATCATCATCTGTCCCATGTCCGGGTGTGCTCGTAAATGTTTTGCATAGATGAGTCCCCTGATCTTTTCCCGTACATACATGGTTTGAAAGCCAGAGAGATATTCATTCAACCTTAATTTTCTTTAAACCACATCTGATCCTTTCAACTGAAATCTCGTCTTAAGTTGATTCCATCAGGTTAATCTGCTGCCCTGGTCTTTTGACTGCCATATAAGCCTAGAGTTGCCATGTCATCACCCCACTGGCTGCATTCATAGCTGAGAACCTCAGTTTATCCAATGTACTAGATGACCGTTTCCCGCTTAAGAATATTTTGCCCTTTGACAGATCTTTTCTTAATCCTGCTGGATATCTAAACACCTTCTATATATCTGTATTGAAAACCGGACAGGTATTCCTTAATAGGTAGCGTATCTTGGTCATGACGATTTGGCAGAGCTAAACAGCCGAACCTCCAGATTGAAAGCTCGCTTTAGTCGCGTTGATTACATCGGGAGAATCTGCCCTGGCCTTCCGGCCAGCGATACCACGTCATCACTGCACTGGATTCATATACATCTAAAGACAACATTCTACCAGTGTGTTAGATTGTCATTGCCCCATTAATAATGTTCTGATACCCTTTTGTTAAAAATCATAATAGGTGTTGAAAGACCGACTTCACTAAAAGAACTTTGTGAAGCGATCGCTTCAGACACCGACGACTCTACCATATGCAGCAGGTATTACTGGCATATTTGATACAAGAAGCACCCGCACTATGAACTGACATAATATATAATTTTTACTTTGGCTTAACATTATCTTGGAGTATAAAAGATAATTAATAATTAGTATAATAAATTTTCCATCTATTATATTCAAGTTTCATTGACTCGACCGTATCAAATATTCTTTCATCGTCAATCAAAAATTCAATGTGTTTTTTTTTATATTATTTCATCAATTAATCTATTGTTTATCTGTTGTTAAGTTGTCGGTCCTAAAACCAGCTTGTTGCTTTGTTTTCACTTCTAGTGGTTTTTCCATTTATTTGTAACTACTTGTATATGTTCGTTATGATAGGTTGATAACTGTCTATATCTTCTTTGTTTTAAAGTAGTATTTCTATTCCTAGACTAAAATTTTAAATGAATTTTCTTTGTTCAATGCACTTGATAGTAATCCTTCGTGAAAAGTGTCTCTTACATCTTTCAAAATGTCTGTTATTATGCCACCTTTACCTTGTGAGTTTCCGCGTTTGATATATTGAAGCACCTACTTTATTTCACCTGTTCTCACCTCAAGAGCATCACTATTATCTGTCGCAATATTTGTTGTTGGTATTTTAGAGACATATTGGTAATTTTAAATTATTTTAAAATCTTGACCCCACATTTGATTATTAACCCAATTCTGTTTTCAGTGTAACTAATTGATAAACGGTCTAGTGGGTTACTGATCAAAATTTTTTCGATACTTTTCCATTTCTGTTACTTTTTTCATCCGGTCAGGTTCAATAATATTGCTGATTGAAACAATAATTAACAATATTATTAGTCCTGATCTGATGAAAAAACCAACAAAAATGGAAAAGTATCGAAAAACGGTTGATTTTTGTATATTCAAATTTATCTAATATTCCATAAGTTCTAAATATTACATATTAGTATTTACATACCTTAACATTATTTATTGTATTTCTTGTGTTTTCTGATGTTTCCTTAATTATAATTATCAATTTGCTAAACATGTTTTATATTAAATTTTCATCTTTCCTCGAATCCAGTAATATGTTCTTGATTTATACCTAGAATTGTGTAATGTTACCACTGGAACTAATAGAAAATCATTTTATTTTTCTCAATTTTAAGGTCATCTTTGACATTGCAAGGGCCTATTCAGTATTTATTTCCTATAGCAAATTGCTATGTGACAGTAAGATATTTAACAGTAATGAATGTCTTAGCAATTACTGGAATCATTTTTTTTCTTCATCTGCGCTTTTAAGGTTCATTCAACTTCGAAGAAATGATATAACAAGGATAAGGTTAGTTTGTAAAATTTGGGGAATTAAATAATATTTAGTCTCTCTCGTTTCTTTTGCTTATTTTAAATTTTCCTACACTGGATTATCCATTGATTGCGTCGCTAACTTTTTCATTTTATTTAACCATCAAAATTGTAAATTGTTTTCTCTCCGTTGTAAAAATCTCAAACTGAAAACTGAAAAAAATTCCGCGTACGTCCACACACACACACACACACACACACACACACACATATATATATATATATATATATATATATATATATATATATATATACAGTAACAAGGTATTTACTAAGATTAACTTTTGTAATACCGGGTTATAAAAGTTGAATATAGTCTATCATGAGAAAATTTGTGCCGAATATAGATTATTTTTTTCATAATTTAATATTTACTGGATTTTTAATAATCCACTAGGACGCAAGGAGTTAGTGAGTGATAAAGGATATGAGAAAACCTGAGGACAACTAAACAACAAAAATTAAAAAGACAGAAAATAACGATTGTCATTGCATTTAAATTTGTGCAGATCAAACTTGACTAGGAAGCAAGAAGCCGAAAGAGGGTTATACAAGCGAGAAATACGATAGAAGAAACTGTTAGCATAGAACTTTCGGTTCCATCTATAGCCATTTCAACTGTAAAATGATGAAACCTTGCCGCTAATCTAGTAGTGCACTTAAATTCATAAAGTCAAGGTACCATAGTGGAAACTTCATCAGAACAATTACCATGAAAGTATTTATAGAAAAGACACAGAGAAGCTACGTTACGGTGATGGGAAAGAGAATGAAATCGAGATGCCAGGTCAGGACCAATAATATCGCACATTATTCTTTGGATTTTTCTAAGAATCTCTCCCTGCTCTCTCTTTCCATATATATATATATATATATATATATATATATATATATAGATAGATAGATAGATAGATAGATAGATAGGTAAATCACCCTCCCTTTCTTTCCGATTATCTGTCTGTCTCTCCCTCTCCCTCTTTCCCCTTTAACAGATAGATAATAAAATGCACAACATGATTTGAAAAACTTAGGACAACTTTCCTTTCGTCTCAGTTTGAATACTTAATTTTTACAAATGACACACAAACATGCATACATACATGCATACATACATACATACATACACATGCACACATATATATATGTATATGTACACGTATATGTATGTGTGTGTAATACATATATATATGTATTACAGGCACCATATGCAGTGTGTATTTGTATTACGCATACACACATCACACACACTCACAAAGAAGTAAACGATAACATACACATAACACACAAATCCCATTCCCAGCAAAAAATAAAACTGTTTGACCAACAAATGATTGAGCAAAATTAACGATAAAACAAAGGAAAACTATAGATAAAGTTCACTTTCTTCAGAAACAGTCTTTCTCTCCTGTCGTTCACTGCTATTAATAAGTAGGGATTCTTTTTTCTCCTGATGATGGCCATGCTTGCTGAAACTGGTTGAGAAAACTAACTGAAATAATAATACAAAAAAAATATTAATATGCAACCCAGTGTGTCTCAAAATTTTAATTTTTTTTTTTTTATTGTTCAATGCACACACACACAAACATATATATATATATATATATATATATATATATATATATATATATATATATATATATATTAGTTTAGCAATCAGGTAGAATCTGTTCCGCCAACACTAGCGTGTTATTTTCAAAACCGGCTACCCTCTCATTCAATCGCTGTCAGGCTTGTCACTGGTTCGTAAGGCAATAATCAAATATTAAGGCATTTTCCGTTTTGCACACAGGCGCACATTAATGACGATGTACCGTTGGTATAAACGTTTGGCGAATCTCTTTTAAAGGGCTCAACTGCCAAATCCCAGTTGATAGTTTCCAGGTTTTCTTTTCTTTACGTGTCAAAGAGATGGCACTTCGGTGCCACCCAAGACCAAATAATGGTAATGACGCGCGTGTTTAAAAATCTGCCGTGGCCTCAGCAGTTGACATCGACTATTTATGGATGTAATTAAGTAGTCTCATAGTGGGGAACACACTGTCTTGAAGTACGTACATACCCCGATATAACACGAGTCAGCAAAATACGGATACAACACGATGTTGTCTATTGTCTTTGAAGACATATTAACAAAAATGAAACTATTTTCAAAAGATGCAAGTAACGCATAAAATGCTGATTAACTGCGAGCATTGTTTTGTAAAGAACATGCGCTATATTGTTAAGTGTAAATACTGCATCCATGACATCATACTGACGTCATTATTACACATATCAAAAGAAAATGTACGCTGAATTATTGCATAGGTAATATTTACAATATTTTGGTGGAGTAATGGATAGCGTCTCGGATTTGGGAAACGGAGAGCTGAGTTCGAAATCTAGTCGGATCCATTCCATTCGCTTACGTGCTAAAACCCTTGAGAAAGATCTGAATCCTCTTCTTCTCCCCCTAGCTATGGATAAGTAGCAGCGCAGACTGAGTTTTATATCCTTGGGTGGCAACCAGTCTAGGTGAAAGAAAATCTCTGAATTCAAACCGGCTTGGAGAAGGTTGGCCTCTGTCAGGCTATCCTGCCCAATAAACACCACTTCTACTTCGGCTTCAGTACACATGGTGCCCATACGTGTCACGAGATAAAAAAAAGATATTTATTTTAGTTTAAAGTCAAAGAAGGAGAAACGTGCGTAAAGAGATGCAGAGAAATTCAAATTCAAATCCTGGTTTTGAAATAGACTCGAACAACGATGACTTACGTATTGATATTCGTAACTGATCACACTTACCAAGAGGGTGTGGATACATTTCTTATTATGATAATCTTATGCTGTTTGCTAAAAGTTAGAACTTTGATTTAAGAGTTATCTGTATCTTGTATAAAGTATGTTTAAAATAATGGAATAAAATTCTATTCAGTTCTGTAAAAAAAACTATTCGCTTATTAGACGTCGTCAAATAACCGCAACCAAGTTATTCAATATCGTCTACAAATGTATAAAAAAAGTTATCATGAAATTAAATATGAAAATATTTCTCTACAAATCGCAGATTATCTGTTACACATTCAAGTAGTTCTTTATTTTTATTGGCAGGACGGTTTCTACTATCATATTTTATTTTAAATGTTTTGTTATATTTTAGTTTCATTTGTGGGTTTTTGCCCTCCCCACTAACTTTATATAATTAAAATGATATACATATTTATAAAAAATGATAAAAAAATAAAAAATAGAATGTTATGTTCTATCATGAAATTTGAATGTTATTAGTGTTTGTAGGAGTCCTTGTGAGTATGTGTTATTGTGGTATATTGTGAATTGAATTGCGATGAATAAATTCTTTTGTTGAATGAGTATATTGTAACAGATGAATAGATCGTGAATCGGATTAGCTAGGTTTAGGATACTTAGTGTAGATCAGCCTCACCCCAATTTGCCCTCGGCCTCGTGCCATAATTGTAATTCAATTTGCAATAAATCTGCATTCAAGAAATAGCCGTATCGAGTTATAACAGGAGCCACCTATTCTTTGTTTTGAAATCAAATCTGAGCTGCGTCGGAAAAGAGATTTTTACGTTACTTTTTTAAATTTTCTGATATTTTTTTCTTTTCAGATGAGAGTCAAGGTTAAACAAAGGAAGTGAAAAATGGTAGAATTTTGTCTGCCATACATATTAGGGTTCAAATTTCCAGTGCCTGTGACCATAAGTTTCTCTGTTATCTCTCTGCAGGGGCTTCACATTACCGTATTAAGCTATATTCTACCAGATGTTTAAACAAAAAAGATTCAAATTGGAATCGATTTGTCTGTATCGTTATTTCTAATGACATTTACTGATTTTTAAGTCATTATAATTTAAAGGTGTATGGACATATAAGGTTGAAACAACGTACGATCACCAAAATTAAGCAAAGTTGAACCTGGTCAGTACACATAGATGGGTGTCTGCAGGGAAATACAAGGTTCTGTATGCTTGGTTGTGTAGGTGGTGTAAGGGATAAAGGCTCGGAATGAAAAATCAGAGAGCAAAGTTCGAATTCCATTTAGATTAGTCATATGCACTTACGGGCAAATAACCTTGGGAAACATATGAATTCTTCTCTCCTCATCCCCGTTATGGGTTAAATAGTAATTTTTTTATCAGAAAATCATTGCTACCTCCCCAAAAGTATGACAATCACAAACTATTTTGGCTTCGAACAACCACAAAAGATTGATAAGCTGTGAAAAACAGATCAATCAATAAATGTATACGTTTACAATTTCATAATAAATGTTAAGTATCTTTGTAAAATGATAAACACACACACACACACATATATATATATATATATATATATATATATATATATATATATATATATAGTAAAGTTAAAAAACGTGGGTATATAATCCAAGTGGATTCTAATAGTATAAAATATTAAAACTGATCCACAAAAAAATGCTCGATGTAATTATTAATGCAGAGCAATATAATTAATAAACAAATAAATATATAATTGCCTAATAAGGGGAATAATCTATTTCGGTAGACTATGATATTAGTCCTTTGTCATATCAACGCCGCTGTCGAATCTATGGCTATTCCACATATGAGATAATTTTTTGATTTGTTTGTTTATTATATTATATTATATTATATTATATTATATTATATATATATATATATATATATATATATATATATATATGTACACACCAAAGCTCCAGACCAGCTGAATAGAAAACTTCAAGCTGAGCAGCGTGCTTCAGCAAAAGTTTTGTCCCATTAAGCTCACACACACACACACACACACATATATATATATATAAATATATATATATATATATATATATATATATATATATATATATATATATATATATATATATATATATATATAAGCGGTATTTAGTGAGAAGTGTTCAATATCTGTGATATAAACACATATTCAGTTGTATGGATATTATTTTGTAACCCTGGATCTCACGCTTTTTCGATCATCAGGTTCGTCTGATGATGGCAAAATCAAAAAAAACCTGGGTTACAAACTATATCGATATACAACTGAATATATATATATATATATATATATATATATATATATACGTTTTTATTCACATATATTTTCTCTCTTTCTTTAATAAGGATACTTAGAAAATTGTCTGTGAATATAAGAGAGGATCCTATTGAAATTAACTAGACAAAACTTGTTTCAATTATTTCATGAGACATATCTCAATATATATCTCAATATTTCAATATGTATATATATATATATATATATATATATATATATATATATATATATATATATATATATAGGAGGTTTATAGTAAGATACGGAAAAGGTCGAAAACACTTTTTAAATAATTCAAATGTATTTTCGAATTTAAATATTAGTTTATCTGAAAGATAATATCCTCACTTTAAGCCAAAAAATGTTTTAAATAACGATGTTATATATTTTTAAACAGAAAAATTAAAGACAGAATCACTTGCAACCACTTCAATCATCAAATTTGATGGTCACCGTCAAAAAATCTAATAAATGTTCCAGCAATCTGTGTCTTAGAAAAATAGTAATTTTAACTATTAATTAATTAACGTTTGGATTTTGTAAATATATTACAATTCGAACAAGAATATAATGAAAAATACATTTTTCCCAGCAGAGTGTGTCCTCTATTGTCATCATGTCCAAAGATCAAACAATTATTTCCTTTCAGTGAACTATTACTGAACAAAGTTCGTGTTAAAATCCAATGTAATATGAAAGATCACAGGTACCACAATCTTAGCTCTTTCTATATTAAAAAAGCTACAATTCGGTGCGAATGCGAGTCTGGAGTCTTTATTTTAGATTTTAGATTTTCATTTTGATCTTTCATAGCATAAAAAAATTGAACAGTTCCAAAATAATAAAAAATATATTTTTAAAAAGTTCACACTTGAAAATGGCTTTAAATTTTACATTTTTGTATTCTTCAGACATATCTCTATTTTATATAAATTTTATTACAAATGACTAACATGATAAAGTTTAAAATAGTGCTGTAAGAAATACAAGTCAATTTTTCACAAACAAATATACCGCAGGGAATTTTTGTGTTAAAACAAAAAGTATTTAATTAAAACTGAGTATCAGCAACTCTCCTAAAAATAATTGAGATTTCTTGAATTCTTTTCTTAAATTTTCTGAGACTATTTTCGATGTGTTCCTATTCGATAATTAATTTTGTTTTTGTTTGTATAACACCTTTGTGGATTTAGATTTATAAAGATATAAAAATAAGAAACATTTAAAATTCGCTGTTACGATTTGGTCACGTGTTACGAAAAGTAGGATTACAACTAACATAAACAAACGATTCAACAAAATTTAAAAACAGAAGAAATTCAATATAAGGTGTATTTATTAGTGAATAAATATTGAAAATTTCAATGAAATTCAATAAAGCACCGAATTTAATTAGATTTGGAAAATCAGTGATATTGTCTGTTTTTTAACATGTCGAAAGAAAGTGCACTTGATTTTGAAGGTGACACGTGCGAGCGAGCGCACAAACACACACACACATACAGAGGGTGCGATTGGTAAATTGTCTCATATTATACTTTAAACTTCGTGCATGCGCGTTGTTTGTTTTTGATTTTGTCGACTCTGCAGTATAGTAGGGTCAGTTCTGTGAGAAAAAGAGCACCATGATGAAATACACTAGGCCAGAAATTTGGAAACAATATCCAATAAGGATATTTCAGTGTGTTTCGATGTCAATCCGAGGAGAGTGCAGAGGATTCAAAAATAGTTGGATGAGTTTAATGGTGATTACGAAGATACGGCAGTTCGGAATATTCACTTTGATCGCTCTGCTAAGAAAAGAACTGTCGAATTTGTTGGTGAGGACCTCAGACTCAACACGGAGACCTACATCAAGTGTCTTGAGGAAGTATTGTTACCCTGGGTCAAGAGGGTGGCAGCTGGAAGACAGGACTCTGCACAATGCACAGATAGTCTCTGCGACTACATCAGCCCTTATATCTGGCCACCTAACTCCTCAAACCACAACACCCTTGATTATTATATGTGGGGCGCGGTTGAGAGAGATGCCAACAAACTCCTTTGTTGTACCAAAGATGAACTAAAGGCAAGAATTATGGCAACTTTCTGGAACTTAAACAAGGAGACTGTCCAGAAGAGTTGCAGGAGACTTCAAAGTCATCCGTGGTTGAAGCCAGTTGCGATTTTATTGAATAAATTTACTATTTCAAGATATTTTTTGTGCAATTTTGGTTAATATATCTGTTAAAATGAGATTTCAGTGTTATTTCCATTTTTGTATAATTTAGACAACATTCTATCCATCCAACCCTATATACATATACTTAGATATGTGCACAAACGAGATACGATAGGAATTTTAAATTTAAAGATGATATTTTAATATCTTTTGGGTATATCATTTAGACGATTTCATTTATATTCTTCTCATTTGTGTTTCCATCACTTTCGTTATTAAATATCCGACATTCTAATAACAGTAGTTCTGTAAATAATGATGAATCGTCATAAGAAACTGGACGTAAATTTACTGTACATGATCTTGCGAGTAAAATACTTTCTATAGATTTTCTTTTAATCAGAGTAGCATTTTTCAAATTAAAATTATGGTAAGTCTCGTTACGGTGAACAACGAACTCATTCAATGTATTGTTTTGTAAAATATCCCGTTTGCGTTCACTATAATCTTTTTAAATGAAACTGGCTAGATTAAATTAAAAACTGCTCCCGCCAACATAATAGTTAGAATAAACTACTGCAATCAACCTCAAAATTGTATTAATAGCTTTAATTATCTTCCCAAAAGAAAACAAAATTATTAAATAAGCGATATAAACAAATTTTTACTACGTTAATAAAACACCGATTAAAATAAAAATAGATAAATAAATATATAAGATAAGAAATAAAAAATAAAAATAAATAAAAACAAGAAAAATAATCTAACCCAAAGAAATAAATAAATAAACACTTCCGGTAAAATAAGCGCCAAAATAGACAACCCAAAATGCACCACTGACCCGTATATATAATTAGCCGCGAAAAAAACAACACTCGTGGCCTGACGATTGCATCTAGCATGAAACAGCCTGTTGTTCTAAGAGCTGACTTCAATGTTCACTTTTATATTTACACATGCTCTATCTCTGATATTGAGCACTTTATCCCATAAATATAGCACACCTTAAGAGTATATCTCTTCATATATATATATATATATATATATATATATATATATATATATATATATATATATATATATATATATATATAGTATGTCTGAAGATTTTAATTTTTAATTTTTTTTTTATTTTTTTTTTTCAATACATATATATATATATACATATATATATATATTTATATATATATATATATATATATATATATATATATATATATATATATATATATAGGAAAACGTACAGGCATACACACACATACACATATACACGCATACAAAGGACAAAACTTAACCTAACACCAATAAAAAACGCATAAATTATTTTTAACTTAATATAAAATTAACAAAAACGATAAAACGGACAGGCATTTGCGGATATGTCCTGACGAGTGGAGCGAACAATTACACAAACGTCCTCCGAAAATCCGACGTAGGGGTACTGAATAGAACATCAATAATCTGAGTAACAAATTTTATATTTGTATTAAATATATATATATATATATATATATATATATATATATATATATATATATATATATATATATATATAACTGATTAATATTAAATTTTACTATAAAATTGAAAAATAAAAATGACCAATTTTAAATGTAACAGCATTTTCCCTATCGAGGGTGTTTGGTTGATTTGAACCTTTTAAAACTCTTTTATTCTACATTCAACACCATCACTTGAAAAAGACACCAGAAGTGTTGAAACAAAATGGCTATTTTTGTAGTGATTTTATAACATGTTTATGTTAGAATTTTCGAATAAATTATATTTGGTCTACTCTTTTTAAGAATAGGATTTTTTTATTATTGAATTTATTCCGTATACACAAATCCTATACTTGAGTATATATATATATATATATATATATATATATATATATATATATATATATATATATATATATATATATATATATGTAGTAAAAGAAAAATGTTTCAATGTGTCATATATATTCTCAGTAAAAAAGAAATTAATTTTTAAATATTTTCTAAAATTCCGACATATTTACATTATCGTTTATAATTCCAGATTAGGTTTCATCTTTGGATTTGATCAAAAAACGCTTCAGGCAATATATTCGTCAACTTTCTTTAGATGGTCTATAGAAATCGCTAAGCATTTTGTGACTGTTCATTTTCAGTTTTTTTTTCTATTTTAGTTAAGATTAAATTAAAATAAAAAATCACTGATGAGCAATTTTTAAAATATCCCCCAAAAGGTCCGGAAAATATATCCACTGATAAGTTATGTCATATAATTACAATAATAGAAATAATAGTCCCGCAGAAATATGAAAAAAGCAATCTCAAAATTTTCGAGAGTACAAGAATGATAATATTAGCGGTTGCCTTATAAGAAAACATTCGGTATTTATTGATGGAGTAGCGAGTTGTTCTGTCGGCTGAAATTCATGTCTTTCTTTTAAAAAGATATTTTAGAAAAATAGGTTTCTCAAATCCATTAACTGTTATCGCTCTTTCCACTATTAATGTGGATTTCCTTCCTTTTCTTTTTGTTTTAAGGTCGCAGGGGTTTAGGTCCTTTTCTTTTGGTTTCAGGTCGCAGGAGTTTAGGTCCTTTTCTTTTGGTTTAAGGTCGCAGGGGACATCTGCATTTTTATTATGTCATTACTACCTCTTTTTTATATATGCTAACATTTTTGAGTTGTTACAGTCGTTGAAAGAAACTCAAGTGATGCTGCTTTCTGTTATTTTTCAAGTTATTTTTTATGATTCTGTAGCGCCGGATGGAGACTAGGAAATGAGTAAACTGAGGTTTCAAAAATCAAATGGAGATAACCTACATGATTTCATCATTTCCTGATTATTATAATCGTCTTCCATATTTCTTCAGCTGTACTTAACTTTAAAATTCCAACGAGTGAAAAGGATTTTTAGGTCGGAATTACATAGTGGGAAAAAGTAATTATCTTTCTTTTAAATTTTCACAGTCTACAGAAAATCATATTTAACATTTACTGTTAAACCATGTTTATTTGATCTGGTGAACTGATTA
>CAHIKZ030001776.1:100000-110000 GCA_903632075.3 Acanthosepion pharaonis | reverse complement strand
TATATTAGCAAATATCTAAATATATTACCAGTAATCTGAATATATTATAAATACTTTAATTTTATTTCCAATACTCTAAATATATTACCAGTACTATAATATATTACCAATACTCGAAATACATTAAACAAATTTAAATATATTTACCAGTACTCTAAATATATTATAACTACTTTAAATACATTACGATTACTCTGAATATATTAACAATACTCTAAATATATAATATATGCTCTAGATACATTACCAATATTCTAAATATATTACCAGTACTATAAATATATTACCATTATTCTAAATACATTACCAATAATCTAAATATATTAACAGTATTCTAGATATATTACCAAGTGTCTAAATATGTTAGCAGGTCTCTAACAGCAAAAGATGTGTGTAGGGTAACGGATATCGGTGCCGAAAGACGAATCATACACAGATTCCCTTAGGAAAGGCACGAATCTGTTTCTTCTCCCCCCATTTATGGGTTAAATAAATTTGAACTTGTATCTATGATCTGAAAAACTTTGAATTCTAAACTGTGAATAAGACAACGGGAAACCACTCCACTGTCTTTCCAAAGAAGACATGACAATTTACAGATGATAAAAATCAGAAATAGGTTAACATTCATATTTATCTATATTCCGAAGGGACATGGCTTTATAAAAAAAAATGAAGCAGTAACGCTTGTTTCAGTTCTTAACTCCTAGCAAAACGTTTTTCTTCAATATTTAAGCATTTCTATAGTAATGGATATTGACAATGCATTTACATTTCAAATAAATTACCTCTCTTTTTTTACAATTTTTCTTTTTTACATCTTACCACTCAAATTTTTAAAAATATATTTTTATCTAAAATAACCAGCGGAATTTTATTTTAATATATCAATGTATAAATTTAATCGGTAAATAGTGGATGGAAAAAGATTTGCTTCGTCATTTGACATTGATTAAAAAAACAAAAATTTGCTTACGTATATCGGACACTAATATATTCAGTACTGAATTAAATCTGTAACTCTAACTTTCTTTTAGATTTATCACAGAATTTTCCACTCATTTTGCAATTAAATCATTAAAGCCGATGTAAATTTCGAAATGTTTATTTGATAAATTCTACCCTGTCTATATTTCCGAGATGAGGTATTATGCACACTACTTACATTATTCGGACTATTGTCCTCTCTTTGTCGCCATATTTATTTCTTTCGGCCGTTGTACGCTCCGGCCTTCTTCAGTTGGTTGGAATATCGAACTGAACCCTTTATTTCGCTCACTGGGGTAAACTTTTCGGGTTTCACGTGCCATGTGTAATGGATGTCAGTTATCAGTTATCTGCTGAGGGGAATTAATTATTTATTAATGGCACGTGGAACTAGAACAGTCTACCCCAGTGAACCAAATAAAGGATTCAGTTCGACATTCAAACCACCTGAAGAAGGACGGAGCGTACATCGGCCGAAACGTTGTAATAAATATGGGGACAAAGATGAGGACAATAGTGCGAATAATGTAAATTCTACCCTTTTGTAAAAAAATTGTTGTTGTCTCGAAGCAAATTATTTGTCGAGTTTCTTTCTTTTTGTTATTAAATTTCTAATATATCGTTTCATCTTTATTTTTTATATAAAGTTTTATCGTTATTGTTGTTATTAAAATTCTAATGCATTGATCGCTTAATTTGGTAAGTAAACAGATAAACTAATTCGAGGGAAATTTAATTTTTTTTAAATGAATTCACCAGAAAAGATATAAGGGGTCACTGGATGTGAGAGAATTAGAAAACAGGAAGAGCATTTAGGAGTGAGAAGAATGGAAGAGTAATTAGGAAAACAGTAGATACAGATTGACATTGCATTTAAAGTTTTGAAGACCAAACTTCCCTAGAAAACAAGAAACTGGAAAAGATTTCCAAAAGCGAGAAAAGTAATTGTTAACAGAGAACTTACGGTTACATCGAGAACACTTCAAGTTTAAACCGATGAGACCTTGTTGTTAATCTAGTACTGTGCTTAAATTCTTAAAGTCTAGGTACTACAATGAAGAGCTCAACCGAACAAATATCATGAAATTATTTATAAAAAAAGGGTCCAGGGAAGCAAATTTACGACGGTGGAAAAGTGACTGAAGCTTTAAAGGGGGGGGGGGTCTCTCAATAAATGAAATAATGAATTAATGACTTCATGTGAAATTTAATATCAAATTAAAAATACATTGAACAAATACAAGGAAAGAAATGTTTCTTTTTTTATTGATATCTATTACGAATAGGATGATTATATTACGTTCAGTCTCCAACTGAATAGGATAGACTGTGAAATTCCGTGCACCGATTTCTGACAACAGTGGGCCATGAGAAACCAATACAGACACATAATAAGCCTAAGTATTTTCATTGTCCAACTGTTATGCTACTTGATTTCAACTAAGAGAAAAACAATGGTCTATGGTTACTTAAGTTTGTATCTAAAAGGCCGCCAGGAGTAATGGAGAGCAAGTTCGCCCGATTGCAGGGGTAGAGAGTTTGATGATCACTAAAGGAAATTTTAGATATATATGTAAAATAACATGATATAAAAATCAACTAAATATCAAAATCTATCTCTCTCTCTCTCTCTCTCTCTATATATATATATATATATATATATATATATATATATATATATATATATCGAACTGTCTATTTATGTATCGCTATATATATGTGTGTGCGTGTCGCTGCGTGTGAGTGAATGCGTGTTTGCGTACACACGCACACGCATATATATATTTTAAGACATTTTTTATATTTATACATTCATATATATATATATATATATATATATATATATATATATGTGTGTGTGTGTGTGTGTGTGTGTGTGTGTGTGTGTGTGTGTGTGTGTTTTCTTTTTTTGTAAATGTCTTAAATAATTGTAAATAATTGTCGGACTCATTTCTCAGTTCATTTCATAATATATATATATATATATATATATATATATATATATATATATATATATATATATATATATAGAAAAAGAGAGCGAAAGTGATAGAGAAAGAAAGATAGACTGTTAGACAGTCAGACAGAGAAAGATAAATGCACAATTATATTAATATATATATATATATATATATATATATATATATATATATATATATATATATATATATATATAATTATATTAATATATATATCTGTCTGTCTGTCTATCTATCTATATTTATCTACACTATCTATTTATTGATATGTATGTATTTATCAGTTTCCAAACGTGAATGCACATACATAGTGATTTGCAAATTTCAGATAAGTGAATAAATCTCTTTGATCTTTAACTCTATATCAAAATCATTGCTTTTTTTTCTTTAAATCTAACTTTTTTTTTACGGTTCCTCAAGCTAAAGCGACCAAACAGTAGCTCTGTACTGGGTTCGAACTTGGATGTATGTCATAAAATTCAGAAAGCTATATAAAATACGAATTTGTTTCTCTATTTGAATGTCTTAGGTGAAAAAGAAAATCAATTTTTTTACTGCCTACCTGTATTTATAAAAACGGATGATGTAAGAATAACAAGTACTAAAGTTTACAAAAATAATTTTGGAAAAAAAAGTTATTTATTCTTCCTTCGACACGAACGAAAATAATATCAACCTATAAAAACATACAGAGAAAAAATCATTTATTTCCCGCGTATTTCGTGTTGATTCCAAATTCCTGACAGAATTAAAAGTAGGTAAAACTATAAATAGTTGAAGTTTCAGGAGATTGTATAGAAAACTGTTTTTGTTTATTTTTTCTATCTTCATTTTTAGTTTCTCCTATGCTTCCCAAAAATTTTACAAATCCCTTAGAATTACGAATAAGAGGAAAACCAAGACATTCATTGATTTTGAAAGAATCTATAAATGAAGAAAAATACAAACAGACTAAATGAACAATGTAAGAAAGTAGGTATATGAAAAGTAGATATTTCTCATATATATTACTTTTTTAATACTACGGAAGCAAATAAGGAAATTTAATCTTTTGATGATCAGCTTGGGGAAATATCAGTGTCCCAGTAGAGGAAGGAAAGAAGGAAGGAAGCATATACAGGAGTAGTAACAGTGGAAAGATGATCAAAAAAACGCGCTACGGATGCCGAAATCAGCATCATACACACACACACACACACACACATATATATATATATATATATATATATATATATATATATATATATATATATATATGAGAAAAACGTTAGATAAAAAAGGCGGGAAAATGGGGTGTCCAAACAATGTTCTGTACGCTGTCAGTGGTAGACAAGCGTGACAAATAAGAGCGATGAATAGCCGAGGAAAGAGGACGAGGGTGTTGACAAAGATGAGAGAGAGAGAAAGAGAGAGAGAGAGAGAGAGAAGTCGGTGATTTGAAATGACGGAGAGGAAAACCGGGCTGGGGAGGAAAAAATACGGACGCATTGTTGTATGGGAGCCACGAAGTGAGAAATGGTTGGCAGGCTTCTTAATTCGGCGAAGAAGATCCTACCTGGGTTTATGTTGAGGTTCCGTTCTGCGGTTCCTTTTTGGTGGCCCATTGATCACGAAGAGCAGCGAGAACAATGGTGACGCCAAAGACAGTTTTGATAACTTTGCGAGCCGAAAAATATTCTGACCTTCATTTGTCATAAAGAGGGGAAATAAATGAGGTGAGGGGTCGGATATGGTCAGGGTTGGGGACTCACCAGAAATATGAAATGAAGGAAGAGAATTTATTTTACACTGGAAAAAAGGAAATATGTACAAACTTATTATAATAAATGAATTTCATGCGACGCCTTATCTATCTATCTATCTATCTATTTATCTATCTATCTATCTATCTATCTATCTATATATATATATATATATATATATATATATATATATATATATATATATTTCAATATGTTTCTATATATTAATGCAACTATCCTTTTTTTAATATGTCTACTTATATGCCTCCATTAAATTTGTATGCAATTCTATCTATCTATCTATCTATCTATCTATCTATCTATCTATCTATCTATCTATTCAAATGTATTCATTATGAATATTGACGCACACACACACATATATATATATATATATATATATATATATATATATATATATATATGCCCATATGGAATTTAGTTTATGCATGCCTATCTATATCAATATCTTTATATCTATCGATCTATCGATCGATCTATCTTCATTTAATATCTATGTTTACCTATCTATCTATCCATTAAATTTGTATGCTTATCTATCTCAATTTAATATCTGTTTACCAATCTATTTTTCATTAAATTTGTACGTTTATCTATCTATCTATCTATCTATCTATCTATCTATCTATCTATCTCAGTACATTTATTCCATATTTATATTTCCATTTCCTCTGCTGCTATTATCAAAGATAAATATGCCACTACGTCTTTTAGAACGACAACAAAAAACTCAATATATCTACTAATACCATCAATAAGATCTTTTCATAAATTGACTTCTAAACACTCCCTCTCACTATGTTTGTATGTCTCTCTTTCACTCTCTCTCTCTCTCTCTCTCTCTCTATATATATATATATATATATATATATATATATATATATATATATATATATATATGTATATGTATATATTCGTATAACTTTTGTAAATAAAATGGAAGTAACAATATAGAGTAAAAGACTGTTTTTTTTTTAAGTGACATTGATAAGAATGGTAAATCTTCTCCTTATAACAATAGGAAAGAACAGGAAAACTGATTCCATTATTTACTGCAAGAGTATAAAAATCTTATTAGTATAATTAGTGATATATTATTTCTCCCTTTTTTCGGATCGTCCTTTGTTATTATAAATATTAGTACCGACGTCATATATTTCTTTTTATTTTAGCCGTCACTTCATCATGTGTTTCATAAGTGATATTTGAATTTAATCTAATAATATTTCTCCGAGCGTAAAGTTGCGACTTGCTTCTCAATTTACAACCTTATTTATTTCTTTTTGACAACTTAATGAAGACCTATGGCTCTCGAGGAAGGTTTTGAGTGCGTGCTTCTCGATGCGTATAGGAGAAAGTGTTGGCATTCCTGCTTTTCAAAGATCAACAAGAGGAAGTAAATATCAATGATCGGCAACGCAAGTGAAATAATAATAGATGGGATGTGGCTGTATCGAAAATGTTTTCGAGTTTTACACCTTTTTACTCTAAGGTTATTTTTATGTACACATCTGAAGACCACTATGCGTACTTATTTCATGAGAGAGTATTCAGGGAATCCCGGCAATCCTCGTGTAGCTCGCGAGCCGCATGCAACCCGGGAGCCACATGCATCCCGCGAGCAACATGCAACCCGGTAGTCACATGCATCCCAGGAGCCACATGCAGCCCGGGAGCTACATGCAGACTGCGAACCACATGCAACCCGGGAGCCACATGGAAACCGCGAGCAAAGTTTGAGATCATCCATGTAGAGTAGATGTTAAAATAATTTCTTCTTTATTTGGTATCCATAGCTATTATTGTCATGCTTAAATACAGACGAAAAAAAAGGGGTGACAGGGAGTCTTCTTGAAAGATTCCACGTCAGATATTCAGGCGGTTGAAAGTAGTGATTTGGTGTGATTTAGGTATAATGTGGTTTTCCACATTTCCATGCTGGAAAATCAGGAAATATACTATCACCGAGAATACTTTATACATTTCCAAAGTCTTAAGTTCTCTTGTGAATATTTGTTTGTAAGCATTGAAGTTGACCGTTAAAGGGAAATTTTGTTAAAGATATCAGTTCTAGGCCGACTGTCAACCAAGACAAAAGAGCTCGTCCTGACCATAAAATAATGGAATGGGGGTTATATTCAGACATCCAGGGTTCATCATCAAATTCTATTATTATTATTATCATTTTGAAATGCATATATTTGTTTTGTAACCACATTCCGAGTCGTAACTAATGATCTAGGGCAAGCGAAGTATGTGATTTTTGTTGTTTCCGCTTAATTAAAAAACAAAAAAAAATGCTATAAATAATAAAAAAAATTAAATGAACGAAGCTCTTAGCAGAATATGGGTTGTGCTGTGTTAAAACTATCATTTTTATTTGCTGGAAAAACGATCATTATTATTATTATTATTATTATTATTATTATTATTGTTGTTGTTGTTGTTTCTCAGAATCATTCTACCTCGGAAGATGCTTTGTAGATTCCAGATATCATTGGAGGTTCACAGGAACTGTTTCTTGCTTTGAGCAACTCAGGTGAGTAGTTGTTAAGTTATGATCACCACCACCCGGCCGAAACATCCTGGAGTCGAAGTTATCAAATAATAATAATAAATGAAAATGGTGTTGATGAAATGGAATGACTTACTATCACTTGATTTAGGGGAAATGTATCAAGACTATTGTTATGAAAGCTGGCTGAGTAAATTTTAACTCTCAAGTGACCAAACTGATTAAAATTAAGTGAATTTCGTAATTAATACCAATATCTTCACTATTTGATGGAATGTTACTCATTTCACTCATATTGTTTCTGCCGCTGGTTAAAGTATGGATACAATTTGTGACTTCGAAATTTACTTTAATAATACGGATGTAATTAATTGCGAAGAGAAAGGACAATCTTATAATGACTATGTTCTAGAATTTTTCTGGAATATGAAGACCATTACTAAGATATTAGTAGTTGTGTTGACGTATCTTTTAAAATAGAATTTGTTATCTGAAAAATCCATTGTCATTTTGAAACTCAATAAAGCTAATAAAGCCATATTTATTTATAAATATGAAACTGGCATATATTAAACTCAGCTTAGTGGGATGCAAGGCAAAATAAGAAAAATGTGCGTAAGAAGATTGTGTTACATTAAATTGTTCTGGAAATTATACCCCAGGTATAAAAACTATGATTCAGTTGACTTAGACTCGGACATTGACTCTGGTAGAAAATAGCCACAAATCAACCTTAGAGATATTCACGTACATTTACCACCACAACAAAAACAATGAGACAAATTACAGTAACATTGTTTAACGCTAAATAGGGAAGCTCATTTTTAACATTTAAATTAGTATTCGAAATTCTATAATTTCTATTTTATTTTTTTCATTTGAGAAGTTATCGTTATTTATAGACGGACTAATACGATAATCTTTTTTGTTGTTCTAACAAGGTTTCAACTTTTTTGATCTCAGGCCTTTTTAAACAACACTAGCTATATTTAACTATTTCCAGACAAAGGAGAAAAGCCTACCATTGCAGATTAAATAACGGGTTCAGTTCGAAATTCCTTGAAGTTAACCCTGATCAACAAACCCCTGAAGAAAAATGGACGTCACAACAGCCGAAACGTCGTGATAACAACAACAAAGTTAAAGACATGAAACCAAATGTAATAAACTATATCAGCTACAAAATATTTCTCACGCATCTCGGAAAAGTTCTCACAAGAAAATTTGAAAAAATAATGATTACGAATAAGCTCCTAATCGGATGGAAATTTCAAGGCCGTTAATAAAAATGATGAAGGGACGATGGTATTTGTTGGGTTTTGTGCGACACTTACTAAACGGATAAGTTCAGTCGACTATCGGTTTTTAGTTGATGTTTGCATAAGATAGAAGATATACATATGCAAAACAACTAAGTGAATGCTATCGGCCATGGTTCTTCGCTTGCTGTTGGTCTTGAAGCAAATAAACATTGCCGGACGATGTAGCCTTACTCACTGCTTAGCGCTACTTGGGGCATCGGCAAAGGGTATCTTAGTATACCCAGATCAGTAGAAATCTCGACTTGAAATGTTTTCTTATTCGACTCAAATTCTACTGATAGTAAAATCGCATTTAGCTAAAGATCTGATACGGAATTTTTGGTAGAGAATATTCGCAGAAGTGGGCAAAGGAATCTTTGCTTTGCTTCATGAAATCTCTCAAACAAACATCAAGTTAGATTATTCTTTTTTTTTTTCGAAGAAATTTATGAGAATATAATTCCGCTTAAACTTAAGTAAACCAATATGCTCCATTTTCAGTAATGTGTAAAAATACCAGTTTTCAGTTTTATCTTTCGAGTAGAATTTGTTTCGACGTTCTTATTAAAATCTATTTTATATCAGTTTTAATTTATTATGCAAATCCAAGTGTTGTAATGGAATGTTTTATAATCAAACCCAAATATAAAAAGAAAATTCACATTTATGTATTTTGTTTTTTGCAATTGATAATATAAGTAAAAATTTAGTAATTTCATCATCTTATAATTCGACTTGATGAATGATGCTACCTCCCCCCCCCACCAGGACACTGATTAACTGCGCATTCGGAATAAGTTCTTCCGCTGACATGAAGATGAAATATTACATTGAATCAATTGCTAGATCTGTCGCTAGGAAAATTGCTTCACTGTGTCGTGCAAGAGATTTTTTCTCTCCAGAATCTATGTTACATACTTATAAATCTACCACACATTCCTTCCTTTGTATATTTCTGCCATATCTTGCTTTGTGCTCATACTATATATTTCGATATTCTTGATAAAATCCAAAGAAGAATCTGCAATATCATTGGCCCTGATTGGGCATCTCGGCTTCAGTCACTTTCCCACCGCCGTAACGTAAATTCCATGTGCCTTTTCTATAAATATTTTCATGGTAATCGTTTTGATGAACTTTTCTCTATGGTGCTTGTAATTTATGAATTTAAGCGCAGTACTAGAAACATGGTCTCATCATTTTACAGTTGAAATGGCTAGATGTAAACGTAAGTTCTATGCTTACAGTTTCTTCTCTCGCACTTCTCGATTGTGGGACTCTCTTGCGGCTTCTTGCTTCCCAGTTATGTTTTAACATCAAAAATTTAAATGCAGTGTCAATCGTTACCTTATGTCTTCTTAATTCCTGTTCTTTTATCGTTCTTTCTCCATGAAAGTGTATTTTCTTCATATTCATATCTTGCGTCTTAGTGGCTTTGCTTGGGGTGAAATTATT
>CAHIKZ030001776.1:37500-95000 GCA_903632075.3 Acanthosepion pharaonis | reverse complement strand
TATCTATCTATCTATCTATCTATATATATATATATATATATATATATATATATATATATATATATATATATATATATATACATGTTTCATTACAAACGACAGAAAAGTACTACGGTTAAGCTTTTTACTTAATTTTTCTTACGTTTGAACGAGAGCTTTCTTTTCTGGACAAAGAGTGTGTAAAAACTGTTCAAATGTTTTATATTTCCGAGCGCTTTCGGCTATACCTTTAGCCATTATCAAGGATGATTCGATTTTTCATCTTAATTGAGTGTGTGCATTATCTGAATGTTTTTTGTGTGCTGTGGGGTTGTTTTAATTTCCGAATACGGTTAGCACATTGTGGCCTTGTTCGCAAACGCTCAATTAAGCTGAAAAATGCTTATGTATGCATGTGTGGATTCGTGTGTGCGCACGAACTAGTGCATTTTTTCCCTCTGTCTGAGTGGTCCCTTGTTTTTATGCATAACATATGTTCTGTTTCTTCTTGTTCACTTTGCTTTTTTTCTTTATTTAGTTTTCCTAATTTATTTTCTTTTTCCAGAAACGCTTCAGTCAAAAAACAGGAAACAAACACATTGCACACTTTCCTAGAAATACATAAACAAGACCTATATATATATATATATATATATATATATATATATATATATATATATATATATATATATATATAGTATATTAGCATGAAATTATTTATAGAAAGAGCACAGAAACTTCTTTACGAGGACGGGAAAATGACTGAAGCCGGGATACCAGATTAGGACCAGTAACATTGCAGATTCTTATTTGGATTTTATCAAGTGTCGTTAAATACATAGCAGAAACACCAGTTCAGATGTGACAGCCACATTCAATGTATGGAAGGATGGTAGACTTATAAATGTCTAAGAGAGGTTTTGCCGGGAAATTTTTTTCCAGTACGATATAATTGCTAGAAGTAGACATCACTTAATGCAATATAATCTTTCCATTTCATGTCAGAGGAAAACGATAACGAGTAAAATCGGAAGAAGGAGGTTAGCATCAGCCATGCTGTTGAAAGGAAAAATGTTCTCTGACGATTAAAAGAGCAGTTTTGCTTATAATTGCATTAAAATTAACAAGCCATTTCTCACCCTATTCAAAAACACATTGAATGACTCAACCCCTTAAAGACTATTAGTTGTGATCTATACCATGCACATCTTTCAAGAAATTACAATAATTTCCGCCATTTACGTTGAAGTGATCTATAATTTTATTATCAACAATAGGCGCCAAAATTATTAATAAACCTTTGCAATTTTCTCTTTTCAGTGGTTGACGATTTCCGTAAAAATCCAAATACTTGTCTGGTTATCTTCTCTATCTAATGTTACTCTATATTTTTCACTTTGAATTACTGTTGAGAAATCAATTTTACGTACTATTTTTCTAATATTCTCTTTTTCTTTTTGATGTTTATTTAAACTTGATATTTTGAGTCACTCTTAATATTCGTTATCTTTTCTCTCTGTTTACATTCGCAACTCCAGCTTCTGCAAATATTTTCTTGCTGGTCTATCCACTTTGCTAGCTTTTAACCCTTTTATTTTTCTCAGATCGCTTTTCATGACATTCTTAAACACATTTTTTAACATACCTATGTTTTCATTTATTTTTTAAATTCTTCTAAACCCGCTTTTCAATTTTTTTCAAATTTCCAACTGTGTATTCGAAACACCCAGTAATTTTTAAAAAATTTCTCTTTTAAGGTTATATTATTTTTCTTCCAACCCATATTATTACTCACATATCAGAAAAAAATGTTTTTGAAATCTTATTTTTAAATCTGTCTTTCCCCCTCTCTTTTTTTAAATCTATAACCGCCCACCCACCCTTTTTACTTGTCATGTCCGGAGAAAAGGAAGCATGTTCTAAGTCAAATCATCGAATGCTTAACACATTTCTTTCCCTCTCTTACGCTTTTATCTTTTCACCTCCCCGTGTCTATCTATCTCGCTTTCTCTTTTCCCCAATAAAACGTTATTTTGAAATTTCTGCCTTTCCTCTCTTAATTTTAAAACTCTTTCTTCGACTCAATTCTATCTCTTCCACCATTTTTGGTCCTTTTTTTCTGGGTAAATATCAACTACATTTATTTTTTGTAAAATTTTGGTCTAAAATGATGGGCGCTTGATCCCATGAAATAAATTATAACCTAAATGGAGTTCTAAGGACCTCGATTTCATTATTATATTTGGTTTGTTCTTACATTAAGTGATTTTGGATTTTTTAAAGCTCTTGAATTATCCCTACTGCTTATCAGGTGATATATATATATATATATATATATATATATATATATATATATATATATATATATATATATCCTATTGATAAAAATTCATCGAGTTTTCGGTCCCGGCCCGAATCGAGCGGATGTTTAAAAATGATATGCTGTGATACAGCGAAACAATCTGTCTGATGACTACATATATATATATATGTGTGTGTGTGTGTGTGTGTGTGTGTGTGTGTGTGTGTGTGTGTGTAATAAAATAAAAATGGTAATCTGTATGGAATTTCCAAGATGATAAGGATCCAAGGAGAGCTCTCTATCGGAGACAGAGCAAAATTATATTTAATTAATGGATGGTAATAATCTTAAAATTAAATCAGGTCACTTTAAGACTCAAAGTCTACTTACTAAGAATAAATCCTCGGGTCTTCTTCCTCTTTACCCCTCCCCCACCACAAGTAAATGCTCATAAATTTGAATCTTTCCTTAGAAAAAGAAGAAAAGAATTCTCCCTCCCCTTAATGCGATATCTGTACCTTTTGAACTTAACCTCGTGTATTTTGTCCGTTGATATTTGATTACAAACAAAATATAAACGGAAAAAGTGTGAAGGCTACTTTTATAGTTTTCATGAAATAAAGATTATTACATATGGTATTTAAGTGTTTTGATTCATTAATTATATATATATATATATATATATATATATATATATATATATATATATATATATATATATAAGATTTATCAGATTAACCTGTAGAAAAAGACAATATTTATAAGTATAAATGACAATAGGAAAACGTAATAGTTTCGTCCAATATGGACTTTGTCAAGGCAAAAAAACGAAATGAATTCATTTAAACAAAGTAACTAATAATAAAAAACAAAATGTCCGTAACAACTGGAAGAATTTAGAGAACGTTATTTTCATACTGTCAACTGAAAATTACGTCAATTACTGTTATTTTTATTATTGCTGTGTTGACGAATTCAACCATTTTCTTTTGATTTCACGATATTGTTGCGCACGTTTGTTTGGGAGAGTAATAATTCTGTTAAGGAAGGTGAAATAGGGAAAAAGCCTGGGCGTATATTAATATTTGGGTAATATTCAATGGCGGCACTCTCTAGGATTTTCCTTCTGACTGAGTTATTTTCTTTTTTTTATGTGTGTAGCATTTTTAAAATCAAAATTCTGACACGAATTTATATTTATTTATGAATTTATATTTATTTATTTGAATTATATATATATATATATATATATATATATATATATATATACAAGAATCCCATAATTACATAAGGAATTACAAACTTAAAATAAAAAAAAAATTATTAGTATGTAGGAACAATTAAAACGGAATATTAATTTTAATTAAATAATGGATTAAATGTATAAAAAATAAAAGCTAGTAAAATATAAGTGAAAAAGTATTAAATCATATGAATTAATTATAGATTAAATTCAAAGACCCTTGAATGGGGAAATATCAATTACAATTAAACCCATACATAAATATAATTAGAGAAAAACAGCTCGCAATGAAAAGAGTAATTAAACGTAACCATGATAAGTGTAAAAATAAGAAAATTAATAGAATATTAAATATAGAAAAAAACAATTTTTAAGTTAAATTTAAAGCAATATTTGAATAATTAAATATCAATTACAATTGACCCGCATATATAAACACAAACCAACTAGCAATTAAAAAAGTAATTAAAAGTAAATGTGAGTATTAAATATACCTAAAGGAAAATATAACATATGATAAATGTAAAAAAGAAAAACAAGGAAAAATTAATAGAATATTAAATATAGAACAATATTTTATAAAAAATAAATATCTTTTTAAATACCTTTTTAATAAACGAAAAATTGTATGGTATAGATAAGATAAAATACATACCCCCTCATATATATATATATATATATATATATATATATATATATATAGAATATAGACAAGATTAAAGAAAAACAGGTTGAAAATTAATTGTAAAATAATAATAGGTAATATATATATATATATATATATATATATATATATATATATATATATATACATACACACATATATACATATACATATATATATATATATATATATATATATATATATATATATATATATATATATACAGGAGAATGTTAATTAAAAGTTTGATAAGGAAAAGATATTATATATATAATTTTTATATATAAAATATAGTGAAATTAAAATATTCTATAATATTTTGAATTTACTACAATTACTACATTTGGAACCAATTTATTCCTTTATATTTAGTAAACACTTTTGATTTTTCAAATTTACATATTTAATATACATTTTCTAAACTCAAATTACATCATCATAAAGTTACACTAAGATATTGTAAAAACAAATATAATTTTCATCTCACATATATATATATATATACACAAATATTCATTATTCACAAAAATGTTTTGGAAGCATTTTTTATATTTACATTTACACATTACAAATGGAGAATCTATGGTTATAAAAATAAAACATTAATATACATTCCACACACACAATAAATAATATAAACCACACATATATTATATATGTATATATATTCTACACACACACATAATAAGACAGTATGTATATATGTATTATACACACACAATATATATTATATTGGTAAAAAAACACATACGCAATACATAAAAATGGAAATTTTTCTCAAGAAAATACAGAGCCACTAAAAGATAAAGTGTTCAAAGATCAACGCTCATCCTTTCTCGGATCAATCGGATTTTTTATTACCAAAGCAGAAAAAAAAACACTTTTAATGAGAGAAAAGAAAAAAAAATTTTGATTACTACTTTTTTTTAATGTGTTTAAAATAGTCAAAAAAATTTTTCTTCTTGATTACATCATCTTTAATAATATGTAAATATCCAAAGTCTTTTGCCTGAAGAAGGATCTATCAGAACGGAAAATTTTTTAAGAAATTATGAACTATAAAATATACATATACATATACACACACACATATATATATATATATATATATATATATATATATATATATATATATAGTTTAACTGGAAAACTAGAAAAATCTGTATGGAAATAAACATGGTAAACAAGTACATTGTCTGACTTTTATCTTTAATATATATATATATATTATTTGCAAGTTTAATTTTCTATTTTTTCGATTATCTTTTGATCTTTATTTCTTCTTGTTTTTTGACAAATAAATTTTTTATTTTCTTGATTTCATTTTTTAAACGAGATGCGAAAGGTTTATTTTTCAATTGAAAAAAGTCATTATTGACGTCAGAGAAATTTTGCAATCATATATATATGCAAAACTAGAAGATGGATTTGTGGATTTTTGATCATTGACTGTCACTCATAGATATGCTGAAAATTCACTCTCTTATTCATATAAATGATAATATTCATCTTTGTTGTTTGTTGTAATCACACTATTGGATCAATAGCCTCAACATGGCTTTCAATCAAGTGTAAGAATTACCATGTTATGTCAATAAACAAGGTTTACATGATTTAAAAAGGAGATATCTTCGGAGTAAATCAAATAAAATCTGTCTGCCATAAGTAGTAACAATATATACATTTGAACAAATATATAAGATGTTTTTACGCTATGTCAAATTTTATTATGTTAGTCAATGTTTTAGCCGTAAAATTGATATTAATCAAACAATGTCGTAAGATTTTCAGTATATACGTATCTTTTATAAGAGGAATATATCACATCAGTTTCAGCATGTACTATGATTATTATAAATATTGTTATTAAATTATATTGGGTATCTCTTTGCATAGAAAGTACGTTAAAAATATCTACTAGATTAACATATATCTAATAAGTAAAACTGCTCGATAATAAGGCTGATAAGTAGGTCAAGGTCAAAATGAAAACCGATGACCAAAACGACCTTAACTTTGGGGCAAAACTGGGGCAAAAGTTGGCTTGTTAATTTTAACGCCCCCAAAACTAAACTTCTCTCAATTAATCATCTGAAAGATCCATCTCTACTTTACATCAGAATGGCTGATGCTAACCTGCAGGTAAGTGAAACGTTGTGCCTTCTGGGACTAACGTTCTCAGTTGATATGAAGTGTAAAGTCTATATTGAATCCATTGGTAGGTCAGCTGCTAAACAAATTGGTTCACCCTGTCGTACAAAACGAGTTTTCGCTCCAGAATCTATCTTACATATATATAAGTCTACCATTGGTCATTGCTGCCACATATGGACGCTGTGTCTATGATATTTACCTTGAGATCCTTGATAAAATCCCCCCCAAAAAATCAGCAATATTATTGGTCCTGATCTGGCGGCACGGTTTCAGTCACTTTCCACACCGCCGTGAGATTACCTCTTTGTGCCTTTTTAACAAATGCCTTCATGGTAATTGTTCAGATGATCTTTTCCCTATGGTAGCTAGAGGTTTTGAATGTATGCGCAGTACCAGACTCGCGTGGAGATCTCATCAATCCACAGTTGTTGCATATCTTTGTAAGTTTTGTTGAAACCTTTTTTGAAACCGCACAAATAACTATATTGGAAACAGTATTCCTTCCGGTTCTATGCTCCGCCAGCCAAATTTAATTGTAAAATTTAAATTGTCAATAGCTATCTGTTGTCCTAAAAGACTATAATCTTTACTATTTCCGCTCATTTTATTGTTTCTTTTAATTTTTCCACACCCTTTTCTAAAAACATATGTGTCTTAGGGATTTACTGTCATGCTTGGTAATAATTCTTTTTAAATTACATATAATATCTAGGCTCCTTTATGGAAGGAATAGATTCATCACTGTTTTTTCATTGATATTGTTAAGATATTTGCTGTTTTGATTTTTCTTTTACATGCATTTTAAATTTTATCTCAACAAGAATATTCTTTGCTTGAATATCATTTTCTATTCATCTGTGTTTTTTATGGGCGACGAGCTTTCAGTTTGCTATGGATCTTTCCATTAACTTTTGTTTTTTAAAATTTTGTTCAAGCAAATTTTTTAGAGAATATAAAGTTGTATTTTTACATTAATATGGCCTTTTTTAAAAGTTTCTTGGTTGAGACTACCATTCAAAGACCTCTAGTCCGAAAACAATAATTCTCCTTTTTCTTGATACAATCTAGTTATAGAGGATATAAAATTTTACTTCTTATTTTTCAAATCTCAATCCATATAAGATCAGTCTGTCTTTTATTATTTATAATTCACTATTTAGATTAGTTTTATTTTTTCTTTGTTTTATTCCACAACGTTTCGGTCCTTTTTTCCTATCAGCATTTATCATAGATTCTATATCCGGGTTTTCTTGATACAATTTGAACTTAAACCTGAGTGAACAATATATATTTATTATATCTATAACAATGTGCATTTGGTGACATAAGTAATTATAAGTTCAATCCTTTATCCGGTAAGTGTTTATAGAATCATTGGAATCAGAGCGAGTTATAATCGAGCAGTTTTAAAAATAAGAACCAAATGAGATATTCCTAGACATGGTTAGTGGAAAAAGAACAATCTACACTGATAGAATATATAAAATTAAATATAGATTAAACAAAGATTAACACAACAGACCGAATATAAATAGTGTAAATAAAAATCTCATCACATCTCGGAAATTCAGACAGAAATATTGTTAATTTTAATTTGTGTTGCTTGACAACTTCTACAAAGAGTTGAAATTCAATCCCAATTATCCGATCCATTATAAATTATATATATATATATATATAATTACAGATGATCAATATATTTTCAATTTTTTATTATAATATAAATATCGGTTTCTATTTATGGCGGGGGGTTAATTAATTGGGTTTGTTGGGTGTTGGTTTCATATCTGTAATGAACTTTCTTAATATTCTCCATCATTTATGTCTGTTTAACATATGGCCCTGACACCATTTTATAAATATTTTCTTATAGGTCAATCCAATGTTAAAAACATAACGTTTTCATTTTTTTTTTCTTAAAGGGCTCTCTGACATTTTTTTAATCCAGTTTTATATTCTTGTTCGCTTAACAGTGTTTTCAATTTCTGTTATGGTTCTTTTGTGATCTCATTTCAATGTCAACCAATTCAAAAAGTTATATTCTTCTCATATATTTTTACAATATCCTGTTTCAATTGTGAGGTTATATATTTTTCATAACCCATGACAGCCTTTCTGAAGCAAAATAATATAATACTTGAAAACATTTTTCATCCGACATTATTTCTTTTTACTATAAATGCTATTTTAGTGGGGATACGTGTTTGAGTTTCTATCTTTGTCTTTTTTTTATTTTACTAAAAAGTGAAATTAATAACAAAACTTGAAAAAATATTTAGCTGATATTAATATAATTCAACATAGGATTTTTTGAAGCTTTTAATAAATTCCATTGACTTATATTTGAAATAAAGATCTTGAATTTTCCGAAAAATGGTGTTTTTTCTTAAGTTAAATATAATTGTTAAATCAATTTTCTGTGGGTATATTTATCGATTTTCAATTTACTTCCAACTCATGGATTTTTGTTTCCACCTATATATATATATATATATATATATATATATATATATATATATATATATATATATATAAATAATAGAGTTCCTTTAGAGATTTTTTATTTTTTTATATATATATATATATATATATATATATATATATATATAATTATTTATTTAAAAATATGATTCCAACACGCTACATAAGAGGTCTCATGTTTCAAAACAAGAGCCGAAAACTTCAATATAATTATTTGAATTAAATTGAATTAAAGTAAGGGAAAATTTTTTTGGAATAACTTATTTCTGAAATTTACGTGTTTTAATACCATATACATTATTGAAATAAAAATTTCCATGGTAACAGCCAGAGCGATTGTTTGAATAGGAAGGGGTGTTGGGTGTTAATAATTTGTATCAGTATAGAGTTACATTCATAGATGTCAGATCAGGGTAAGGTAGGGGTGTCTAAATTTAAAACGGAAGATGTTTTCGCCTAGTCTGGTTTACGTGTCTATGGAGATTTATTTATTTTTTTTTATTTTATTTCTTTCTGAAAGGGTTTTGTGCATATAAAAAAACTGCCGTAACATTTCTTTTTGATGACTTCATAAAGGGTTATCTTTTTTTGTAGGGTATTTAAACTATTTATTAGGGCTATGGATTATAAAAAATTATTTTATTGTTTGTTTGTTTTTATGCTAATTATTCAATACAAAAATTTGATGATGTCGGCAAAAAACCGTTAACTCATCTCTATTGTTTAATAGATTTTTATTATTTAGAAACTTCATAATGTGCAGTTTCTCATGCAGGCACAAATTCCCTTAGAACACGCATAAACGGGTTCAGATCCTGTCTACCTCACCGGACGAAAATTTGCCCTTCGGCAAAGCCTCGTCCGGAACCCACGGTAAACTCGGCCTAGTGCTACATACATCCCTCGTGTGGGGTGTGGGCTGTTAAATATTAACGATCGGCCTAAAATGAATTGCATATCTTCTTTCCAACAAGTTTCTGTCCCAAATTGTGCCTGTATCTGTTCCGACAAGACGAGGTTGGAATTACCTATTTAAAGAAACCACGGTTTCGCTATGGGACTTCAGTTTCTTACCCGAAATTCCAAAAATAATGCCACCACACATGTACGCGAAGGAATATAGGGCGCTGATAATTTTAAATATTTTGTATTATATAAATTATCTTTAATTTAATATGTCTTATAAGTACGTAATCTAGAAGATTTCACCCAGATTCTTTTAATTCTGTTTATATGTCCATCATTTATTTTATTAAATATTCCACATTGTGATAAGAGATCTGCCAAGAATGGGGAAACGTTGTAAGAAGCTGGACACAAATTTACTGTGAGTGATCAAGAGATTAAAGCACTTTTTAAATATTTACTTTCTTAGTAAACTGTTTTCTTTTTTAATTAGAGTAGCATTGTTTAAATCAAAATTATGGTCAGTCTCGTTACTGTAAATAATGAGTAACTTATGCATTTAATGTGGTGTTTTGCAAAAGAATCTTTTTATGTACATATAATCATTTATTTAAATTACTTAAGGTTTCTCATATGTATTCCTTGTGGCATTAATTACAGGTAAGACAGTAAGTTCCTCTTTCATGTTTTAGCATATTATTTTGTTTTGTATTAATTAAGTTCTCGTCCTTAATGTCAGATATGTGGTAAAGATGAATAATAGAATACTCATTTTTTTTACATGTTAATTTATTCTAGTAATGAAATGTTTAGATCTTTCGTCTATAAAAAAAAACATTTCAAAGCAACACCAAATTAACTACAATAATGAATTCCCACACAGATACAAAATCTTACAAAATATTAAGGATCTTAACGATTTCAAAAGCATAAAACAAATATTATTGAACAATACTGTCCTTAAATGAATAATTATTAAACAAATTAAACTAACTTCGGGAAAATTAAAATATATAATAATACAAACATCAATAGCGTAAAAATACTTTGTTAAACGACTCTACAGAAACAAACTAAAGAGTAAACACAAACGAAGCGAAAAATATAGGGAAAAAAAATTATAAGAAACCAGCAGAGATTTAAATATCACCAAAGAATAAAAAGAAACAAATTGAATTCATATATTGAAAAAAATCTAAAAATCCCCAACATGATCACATGATATAACAAAAAATCGACAAATTAATACTGTCTATAAATTCGCTTGCTCGCCTGGAAAATATTCCTTTAATAAAAATGAATCAAATATTACATAATTGGTTTCGAAACAACTACATTATCTTTATTAAATCACACATCATTAAACAACACAAAAACAAAACAAAAAGGCAAGAAAATCGACTAATTTTATAGGCAAGAAAATTGACTAATTTTATAGGCAAGAAAATCGACTAATTTTATAAGCAAGAAAATCGACTAATTTTATCAATGCACAACACTGCTATGACTATAAAGTCCAAAAAAGTACAAGTCGAGAAGCATTAAGAAAACAAGCCAACATCAATAAAAAAAACTTGTCAGATGTAAGAACATATATAACATATACATTTAACTAAATAAAACAATAACATGAAACGCCACGTGAAGAAACAGAGAAGTGATAACTGAAAATGATGAAACGAACATAGCACAAATGCGACAACAATCTCAAAATGTTTTAAGAAAAGAGAAAGTACTCAAATATTTGACAATTTAAATTTGTACCAGAAACTAGGAAATCACCCACTGACATATATATCGTCCTCTAACAGAATAGTGACACTTGATCTGTACTTCACAATGTGGCGTGAAAATTACAAATTCAAAAGTTATTTTTAGTGAATACTAATATTTAAGTAGACGCTTCGTTTATTTTTTTAAACCGTATTTTTATTTTCCTCTCCCGGCTTGAATATTCGAAAAAAACTTTTAGAGGAAAAATGCGCTACCACACAGGATTCGAACCCGTCCCTCCTCGTAGCAAGTAAAACCGCCGTTTGATCTGACGTGCTTTTAACCGACTCGGCCAGGAAGGGCGGCAGGCTTAAGTAATGCACGTATTTGAATGCCTTATTATTCTATAAACCGCGTGACTTACATCTACAGGCCTGTGTACCCGAGGGACTTATCCAAGAAAAATCTTTATTAATAAATCACATTTCTTTATTTATAATACATTTCTTAAGAAATGACACTTTACTTTATTAAGACCCTTAAATGCACCGACCTGTATATGTAATACAAAGTACTTAAAGAAAAGCCTCCTACTCAAAGACGTTTACTCGCTAATATCTAACATTTAATCTATTTGTAAAACTATAATAATATCATTTTGCTGTTGTCTATGTATAGAAAATGATGGTGATGGCGTTCAAAGGAAAATAATCGATGCGAAGTTATTAACACTCATGCAGTTGTTAAAATTATTAAAAAGGTAGTAAGAAATAAGTAAATGCCATCATTTCAAGGCTTTAATTATTCAAATACAAAGCCTTATTAATTTATTTTATTTAGTTAAAAATTGGCCAAGGACTTCCTGAAAAAAAAGAAAAAAGCATTTTAAATAATTTAAATGAGATCTTTGAACTTAAATTTCAGTTTTATTTGAAAATAATAGTCTAAAGCTAATCGTAATTACAAGAAAAAATTAATTTCCGCATATAAATATACTTTGAAGCATTTTTCTTTTTCGTCATTTATCGTTCAGCCATTGTATACGAAAAATTGTAGACAAAAAAATGAAAAATTTTCTTTGAAATCCAGTATTTGTTCCGATGTCTATTAAGGATTAATAAACGGGGTTTTATAAAAGTAATACTTACCTTTTAGTTTTACTTAAAACAGAATGAAAATAAGGTTTTATTTGCGCACAATAGACTGTGAGATAAAATTTAAAAAATCTGTAATTCCACCTCTATCCTAAAAAGCGCTGGAAAAAAAGTGAAAATTAAACCTAAAGAAATACGGAAAACCAGCAGTGCAATAACCAAGAATTCTATATGCATTTATTAATCATAACAAAGCAAAACATACCGTAATTGTAATTTGTGTTAGATTAAATGTGAAAAGAAAAACTTTTATTCTATGAGTAAATTTTAGAAATATTACATGCGAATGAAATAGTTTCGTCGTAATCCTGAAAATGTCTTGCTGGTGAGGAGAACAGGTTATGCAGGAAAAAAAATAAAACACCAAATTGTTTTAAAATAATATCTTAAACGAACAACTTAGGTATAATTATTGAAGTGAGTACTGGTTCTTTTTGTATACAAGAATGTGTAAGTAAATGCAGGAAAAAAGAAATGCGAAAAAACAAAAAGGCAAAAAAACAAAAAAAACACCCGTACCGATGGAAAGAAAAATAGTGCCTTCAAGCAAGAGAAACAGGAGATATGAAATTAAATTAATATCATACTGCTGATAATAATATTGAATATTTATCAGTCAAAGCAAGATAGCAACATTATTTTTTGTACATCCATTCCAAAAATTATATAACAGTTGCTATAAATGATAAAAAAAAATGAAATGAAATTCTTTAAAGAAAGGTTTGCGCTTTAAAATGGCATTAAATATTATATTTTTTGATTCTTCAAACATGTCTTTGTTTAATAAAAGAAACTGGTTATGAAAAACAAAGGATGAATTAAAAAAAAAACACATGAAAATTACAAGACGCTTTCAATCGTAGTTTTTTTTTTCTGTCCTATCTGAAAGACATTCACGTGTTATTTTAAATTTTGAAAGCACCATACCCACAAAATTATTTTTTGAGGTATACTGAGATATTTTTTAAAATAGGGAATGAATTTTCCGTATGTTTACGCTTGATATTGCATGTTTTTTTTATGATATAACATCTTAAGGGATTTTTCTTGAAATAATAATAAAAGAAATTTTAGACGAACATTACAGAATAAAAAATATATACGAGATTTAGAAAAGTCACCTTTAATATCTCCCATATATTTTTCTTTCATAAAATAATTTATTCACTACAAAAGTACTTCATTAATAAATAAGTACTGACAATTTCGTTTAAATCGGATAATTCCTTGATTTTTTGCAAATATTTTTAAAACGTGTAGATTTTGTTAACGTTTTTATGTTTCTTCTTCTTACTTCTATATAATTACATGAACAAAAACATTATTTTAGACAGATGATGTCCGAAAGGACAAAAAACTGTCATATAATGTTTTTAGCCCACTTTTCATTAATATATATATATATATATATATATATATATATATATATATATATATATATATATATATATATTATTATTATTATTGAATTTAATCATATATATATATATATATATATATATATATATATATATATATTCAAAATTTAACCATATATATATATATATATATATATATAGTTAAATTTATATATATATATATATATATATATATATAATAAAATATAGTTTTGCTATATTTTTGAGTTAAAGGCTCAATGTTATAGATAGACCCTATGTAAATATAAAAGTGGACGTTGCGGTCAACACACAAGGGCGCCAGTCAGTTTCATATTTATATGCTGTCGTCATGTCCTGACGATTGATTATAAGCATGAAACAGACTGTCACCACTGGATGTTGACATCAATGTTTACTTATATATATATATATATATATATATATGTGTGTGTGTGTGTGTGTGTGTGTCTGTGTGTGTGTATACTTATATATACATACATATATATATATATATATATATAATTTATTCGAAGATTTTAGCATAAATATGTTATAAAGTCACTACAAAAATAGCCATTTTGTTTCAACTCGTCTGGTGTCTTATCAAGTGATTGTGTTGAATATAATTATAAGTGAGACATTCAACACCATCTCTTGAAAAGACGCCAGAAGTGTTGAAATAAAATCGCTATTTTTGTTGTGATTTTATAACAAATGTATGATATAATTATCGAATAAATTATATTTGCTCTACTCTGTATTGACCACTCTTTTAAGAATAATATTTTGCGGTTATTGGAATTTATTCCGTATACACCAATTATATATATATATATATATATATATATATATATATATATATATATATATATATATATATGAACTTATAATCATAATAGCTAACTTGAATATAAACAAAAGTATACTGTGCATGATGTCTTATTAACTTTTGATTTGCTTAATACACTCTAAATAATAGGAATATCACATTAAATGTGGAGTAGGATTATTTTCCGTGTGTATTTTGATCATTATGAATCAACTGCTGAAAAAGTTTGAGGAAATACTCGTCCCAAAATATTTCTGTATAAAGAAGAATCAGGAAAAATATTTTCATATTTTGGTCCGAAGTTCAAGATTTGGCCAAATTTCTTTATGCCTGCAATTCCAAATACTGAAATATTTTCAAAAAATATTTGATCTCAGTCCAGAATATCGAAATGTAGAATTAAATAGAAATGAATACAGTTTTACAACTGGTCGGTCTTATGCATAAATTTTGAATCTTATAAAAGAAAATTATAGACACCCGAAAATGACCGTATGTCAGCTCATTTAAACATAAATATTAATGTAAATAGATACATTTAAATGTTAAATGAAGTTTTCAATATGAACGGTAGCAGGTGCGTTCTTATAATTTCGCTGTGAATTCTATATGAAGTCAGAACATCTGTTACCAAAAATCGATATTCTATTCTGCTCGAATGTTAGTATTCATGTACCTCTGTTGTAGACTTATCTAGTTTTCAATCCGCTTACAACTTTACCTGGCGAAGAAGTTGTGTTACTATGTTTACAGTTACGTGTATACGTAAGTAAATGTGTACAGGATGTAAATTAAGAGCACTAATATGTTTACTTATAAGCGCGCATATATTATCTATCTCTCTCACTCACTCTCTCTCTCACTCTCTCTCTCTCTCTCTATATATATATATATATATATATATATATATATATATCACACTATCTATATCTCTCTATCTCTCTATATATCTCTCTATCTCTCTCAATATATATCTGTATCTATTTCCCACTCTTATTCTCTCTCTCTCTATCTACCTGTCCCTCTCTCCCTCACACTAACACACACATAATTTCCATTACACAAAATAATAAAATTCTGAATCCGTTCCTCATTTTCCGGTTATTTTTCCACCGTTTCAAAATATGAATGAATATATAACTCCAAATTTATTAAAAAAACAAACAAAAAAACTAAACAGTAGAATTAGATTCTCAAAAACTCTTTCATTACATTTGGATCATATTTTACATACTTATGAGAATATATACTGATTTCAGGATTTTTTAAAAAGGAGCCTTTCACTTTGAATTTGACAAAATTCAACTTTGATCGCGATGTTTTCCGATGTTATTTCTGTTAAACCTGTCAAAAACGAACCTTGCATACTTTGACGTGTTATGAAGGTTTCAATAAAGTTAGAGAAAAGAACAAATAGGTTAGATTTCCCATTGCCTCACACGTGAATACACATTGATAGAGAAGTCAGCTAATAGCATAAACATTGTATCTATCAATTACAATTTATGTAAGTGTAGACAAAATGTGATAGTTAATTGCTTTCGCAACTCAATTTTTTTTTTTTTAAGAATAAAAACAATGACATTGTATTAAGAGAAGCCAAGCAAAATAATATGAAACTTGGGAATTGGAAAAATGAAACGATATCCGTTCCAAAAATATATTATTTACATTATTCAGACTATTGTCCTCATCTTTGTCGCCATATTTATTACAACGTTTCGGCCGTTGTACGCTCCGAACTTCTTCAGGTGGTTGGACTGTCAAACTGAACCCTTTATTTCGCTTACTGGGGTAGACTGTTCTAGTTCCACGTGTCAGTTATCAGTTATCTCCTGTTAATTCTCCTCTCTAAGTCTCCACTGCCTTAACCGGGTATTGAACTCACAGTCTTTGGGTCATTTCACTGGATCTAACTATAGATCCTTTATTATTATTATTATTATTATTATTATTATTATTATTATTATTATTATTATTATTATTCAGTCCATCTGTAAATTTTATATTGTCAATCGTCAATTTGAATGAACTTTGCACCTCTGAAATTTTTCCAGATTTGTTTCATGTCACTGTGAAGTGAGGAATTCCTAATAGCTGAATTTCGGGGCGATATGAAATTCCCATTGTTGCTGTAGAAAACCCCAAAGGATGTTTATGAGAATATGATGTGGACTTTGGGTGTCAAATGAACGTTAGAGTCGACCATCAAGAAATGATATGCCAAATTTTACAGTATCATCTCCAGCAAATTTCATTATAATTCATAACGAAATTTTATGTAACGAAAACTTAATTTATAATCACTATGATGTAAGTGTCTTCTAACATAAATAATGATTGGCTACTCGCCTGCTAGATCAGCTATCCATTGTTGCAGATGCTTGCTTAGCGCAATATCCTGCTCTTCTGAAGATAATTAGTCATCAAAATACGTTCCTTACAAGGCGAGGATTTGCTAAATAACTTTGGCCATAGAGATTTCGAGTGCATCTATTACACTGAATATAATTTGGTCTTCATTCCATGTAGGTGTGACTATATTCATCGTCAAAGAATTATTACGAGATCATTAAAAATACTTTCTGATCGATTTGGAGATGGGCACTCGATATCTTTTCTGGTCGGTTTTCAAATATTTAGCAACCACGTGTGTAATAGCTCCGGTTTACTCAACAATGGATAAATTATAAATCATTTTCAAAGAAATCAGGAAATGGGTGCGTTCGAATCTCACCATAGCCGATTTACCAGGAAGATGACTTCATGATGTTTCAGCTTGGGGGTGGCAAACAGCCGGAAAATCCTTGAACACAATACCATGTGTTGACCTAATGATTAATATTGGGTAGAAGATGGTTATTAGCAAATAGTCACTAGTCATCGCGACCGAGAGATTTTTAACACCAAATTATACGCCTTTTCCAGAAAATATAACTAAGATTTGCTCAGCATAATTGCTGTATAAATTTCAGATATGCTCGGGGCATATTGAACAAAGAAAAATATGCTTGAGCAGGCGTTTGCAACAGGGAATAATTAGCAGATCATTATTTATATTAGAAAACACATCATATTGGCTATGAATTAAGTTTTCTTTTCATAAAATTAGGTTCCGAATATATAAAAAAAAAAAAAATTCAGGTGACAATGTAATATTTGGCACATCATTTCTTCACTGACAAGTCTAACAGATATTTTACGCCCAAAGTTTACACCCGTGACCGGACATTTAGCCGAACGGACATTTAGCCGAACGGACATTTGGCTGAACAGACATTTGGCCGACGGACATTTACCCGAACGGACATTTAGCCGAACGGACATTTGGCCGACGGACATTTTACCGAAAAAGTACAAGTAAAAATAGTAACAAACAATACTTTAAATATTTTAATTAGCAGTATTATAACGTAGAATAGGACTAATAATTACACCTGAATTTCAAGTGATTAAATTACTAAATCTAATTTTAAAGTTAAAAGTTTTCTTATTTCAATATTTGTTTATTGAAATATTTTTATTTTTAAAAATATTTGAGTGTATTCGGTTAAAAAGTAGCACCTAATTATTTAAATTCGTATTTAGCAGTAAGATAAAAGCAAGTTCATCCCTTTAAGATAATGATCATTAAAAGCGAAATTGAAAGATCTTTCATATCGTAAAAGCTTAAGATTGTTCTATAGTAAAATGTGCTTATCCTCAAAATACTTATCGTCTTACTGTAATATTTGAAGTAAAATATAATATATACAGAATAGATTTTTTTTTAAATCCTGTAAAAAATACACCCACTAAAAAAACGAAGAATTATAAATTAATACAGTAAATATATGTAGCACATTACGATAAAGAGTGTGACATATATGTATAGGAAATGATGGAATTTCCCGCCAAGGAAAGTTCGAGAAAAATCGGAGCAACTTTGGCGCAATTATTAATATATAAAAATGCACGTTTTCTAAAAAAATAAAACAATTGACCTCATTTTTTGACCAATCGGGTGCACAAAATATATTCGGTCGCTTCGTAAGAAATTTGTGGAGCTAAAGCGTGTGTGCGGGATGCCATCAGAACATTTAAATAATGAAAATATTTTCAAAACGCTTCAAAACAGTTTACTTGTCCGGCAAGATGAAATACAACTGTCTCTCACCGGAAGCTCGCTTATTTGACCGCTGAATGAACAGTATCAAATTACAATTCTCAACTTGTCGATAAGGCTTTTAATGCTGATTTTTCTCTGTGATTCTCAGAGACTTTAAAGAAAACAAAACACGAACGATTCGTTTTTGTTCTCAGATATTTCCACATTTCTTGTGTTGCAAAAAATAAAAGAAAAGGAAACACTTCTCTATTTTGTAGCACTCATGTTAATAGTTTTCAATTAACATTAGTACCATTACATATGTAAGTATGCCACTACATTTTCAGCTAAATAACCATTCGGTTAAATGTCCGTCGGTCAAATGTCCGAATACACTGTCTGTTCGTAAACTTCTATGAAGTTTTCTACATCAGAAAAGAGAATTTCATGTCAACACGGAATCCAACTATTGAGAATTCCATACTTCACAGTGACATGAAACAAACCTGAATCAAATTCAGAGATTAAATATTCCTTCAAATTGATGCTTGACAACATACATTTTAGAAATTTAGAAATTGGGTCGGGCCGATAACTTTTCAGCTCCTCTTCGGATAAGATAATTTTAGATATGAGTACAATAAACAAATGACAAGGAAATTGACAAAGGAATTTAAGAAAAATCCTATTAGTCTGCAGATTTTAGAGATGAATATAGGTAGATCGAAAAACCTATCACGAAACAATACTTTCTATTCAAAGAGTACAGGTTTAATTGAAAATGAAATAATTTATTGAATCGGTAATATATTGAAAGTGCAATAATTTTGAAATTTTTCCACGCTAAACTTAGGTCCAGATTTATACAATATATATTTTTTTCGAACAAACCACCTGTTAGTCCAATGTGGTATATATTTCAAAAGATAGCTTTAAAAACCAATTCAAATGCTGAATGTGATTGTTTAGGTTATATATTTAGATATATCGAACACCAAACATTTAGAATTAAATCAAAACTTCACTGTATCGTCAACCTTTTCGATGTAACCTCCTGTATTTATCCCTCATCCCATATACATATATGCATACATACATACATAAACACACATATATATTGAGGATGATTTTCATATAAGAAAATAATACATATATATATATATATATATATATATATATATATATGTGTGTGTGTGTGTGTGTGTGTGTGTGTGTGTGTGTGTGTGTGTGTACATTTCATTGAATCCGACAGGCAAGGTGCTTTGATTTAGTTAAAATTTGATTTAAAAGCAAAAAAAAAAAAAAAAAAATTAATAATATCAACTATGAACATGGACACAATATCCAGAACGTGTTTTGAAAAAAATTAAAGCATTATATAAATACATATATTCAACATACTATTTCTCATTTAATAGTTAAAATATTTCATCCTTGAAAATGGCTAAATGTATGGCTGAAAGCGCTCAGAATAAACGAACATTCGAACAATTTTTATATAATTAATTATTTGAAAAGAAAGAAAAATTAGATCGCATGAGAAATTGTATAAAAAACTAATCCAAAGCACATTGACTGTCGTATTTGGTTGGATTGATGTGAGTTTGTAACCCTGGGCTTCACGCTTTTGCGATCGTCAGACAAACATAATGTATATATATATATATTAATTGGATCTACGGTCGTCTTCGATATATGAAGATTACATGGACATATGATTTTAATTATATTGCAGAACCAACCACACCTTTCAGAAAAACAGGTGTGGTGTGATATTGCACCTAACGAGCCTTCAGAGTTGTCCTCCTATACAGTTTGCTAAGGATGGATATTTAATCTATACCGAGGTGGGAGGCGAAGAGATAGATTCATACATTTCTCAAGGATATTTGCGCATAAGTAAATATAACAAACGCCTCTATACATTACAACACCACAACACACACACACACACACACACACACACACACACACACACACACATATATATATATATATATATATATATATATATATATATATATATATATATATATATGACTCTCCCGTCGGTTTCGACGTATGAGGATCTGACAACTTAATTTATTCAGTTATTAAATTTTGTGCGATAATCTTAAGTGCCACTTAAGGCCTGCTAGGAATTTACAAAGGAGGCCGCATATGGAGCAAGAGTGAGGATTGTGGGATGAGATGTTAGATTGGCTGGCCTTTTAGATCTTGCTTTCGCTTGTTGAAGACGATTCAGACTAGCAGATTAAAAATTGCTGAGTCCACTAAAACACGTTTATCTCCATTCTACCCTCTCTAAGGCGAAGTGCTCGATGGTGTTATGTGGTATATTGACAGCTGACAAGTTGCTCTCGGCTTGTCTTTGTATCTTAACCATGGGCATCCTACATTCATTTAGCCCTGATCTAACTTGATATTATACCTGTTAAACAGGTCTACATTAGATGTCATAACGTGAACGTGAATATATATATATATATATATATATATATATATATATATATATATATATATATATGAAGAAATATATTTTCAAGGTGTGCCATATTTATGGGATAAAGAGCTCAATATAGATAGAGCGTTTGTAAATACACACACACACACACACGCGTGTGTGTGTGTGTGTGCGCGTAATTCTTTAGAATTTGCTTTTTTATGTTTCAGATATGAAACTGGGGAAATATAATATTTAAAAAAAATATGTGAATGAGAAAGTTTAATTTCTTTAAAAGGAAAATAGAATCCTGCTCAACTTTGACGCCTTCTGTAGCCAGTGTTAAAGTTACACGGATCTATTTATAATTTATATATATAAAATAAATATTTATAATTCCAAATGTTGATAGTTTGGTTGGCTGCTGGAACCTGAAATTTAAATTGTGTATATTTAGGCAGCATGTTTTCATTGATGCATGTTTCATGTTTCATTAATAATATAAACAAGTTTTGTCTATTTTATGTAAATTATTTTCAACACTTAAATTATTAAAAATTATGTATCAATATGGTGATTTTCTTTGATCTATATTATTTAATCAAACATGCATCAATATATATATATATATATATATATATATATATATATATATATATATATATATGTGTGTGTGTGTGTGTGTGTGTGTGTTGTGTGTGTGTGTGTGTGTGTGTGTGTGTGTGTGTGTGTGAATATAGAAAATAGGAAATTTTATTGAAGTTTTAGGCTCTGGTTTTTAACATGAGACCTCTTATGTATTTTGTGTTGGAATCATATTTTTAAATAAATAATTATATATATATATATATATATATATATATATATATATATATATATATATACAATTATGTTTGTGTATAAAATTACGATATATAAGTATGGTTGAATCATCATTGGAACATTATTATTTTTAACCGTATGTTCTTTATCTAAATAGAGGTGCGCATTATACATAGGTACGTGTTATATGGCACCAATAAGATATACAATATTCGGTTTCTTATTTAGCTACTATTAAAATATAATCTACATATGTTCCAAAGTTGGTTCGATATTTATGAAGACCCTCTATCCGACCAGTTCACGAGTTTAGTGAGAGTGATTAAAACTGAGTGCTCAGCGTCTGTAGCCTTGTGCCAAGTCATATGAAACCCAGAACATTTTTCTATATTTGTAAGGTTATGAGCGTTTTTTTTTTCAATTTTTAATATCTGCTTGTGATAATTGCATTAAATTTAGCAACCGTTAGCCTGCAAGTATGAGTGCCTTTCCTTTTTTTCTCTCTCACTCTCTCTCTCTTTATTTATGTGCGTGTCTACTTGTCTGCATATGAATGTGTGTGACTCTTAGTATATTGAAGCTAGAAGAACCTAACAGCTTAGCAAAGGGACATAACTTTGATGGTGAGAAAAGCCAATTCCATGTCTCTGACGGCAACGGCGACGACAAAGATGTGAGTCGCCAAACAACTTTGAGGGCAAAACCTGGTCACCTGTTGTGACGTACAGATCTGTCATGTTTTCAGCAAACCACCGTGCCATTGTGTTGAGCGCAGATGAAAAACCGTTCAGGCGGCGCTCTCCTTTTCCCAAATGTTATCAATACGCCTTCCGTCTTACTGCACGAATTCTGCGCCGAACACAATCCCCGTCCTATCACCCCCAAAATCTTGGTATAATCGAGGCAATCAGTTATCTTATTTCCTCGTCTTCAAAAAATCCTGAAAATAACGACAGTCCCACTTTGCTTCTAATATTAATCACCAAAAGAAGCGCCTTACCCGTCACCTTGATGATATGATGCAAAAATAACGTTTCCAGAACGAAAAACCAGAGAGAGATATAACAAAGATTAACAATTGGAGGGGGAGAAACATATTAACGAAAAAACATAACAAAATAGAAGATCGATATAATTAAAAATCAAATGGAATTAAAGTTGAGAGGAATACAAAATAAAAAAAATATTCAAATCTCTTTGATTTCATTTTGCAATATAACTATATATATATATATATTTATATATATATATAAATATATATATATATATATATATATATATATATATATATATATATATATATATATACATTTGTGTGTGTGTGTATATATATATATATATATATTTGCAAAAAAATATGAAATCTGCAAATAGGCACGTAATTATTAGTTGAAATTTATTTTTATTTTTTTTTTTTCAATATATTTTTTCTGTTATTAATATTGGCCACTGAATTAAGTACAGTAAAAAAAAGTTGATTATATCGGAAAATAAATATTTTTAAACTGTGTAAAAATAAAGCATTTACATTTTTCAAAGTCGGCATAGAATCTGCTTCTCATATATATATATATATATATATATATATATATATATATATATACGAAAGAGTTTACGTCGTATTTTTAATTATCAATTTCTAAAACCGAATTATGGACACCAGCACATCATTTGATTATAGTTGTGAAGGTTTTGTTTCCGAACCGTCAAAAATAATTTGAAGGGCCGAATTAATAGAAGACCTGGTGTACTATTGACCCAATCAAAAAAGGTTTTAATTCAGAGTCCGCCTAGACAAGTTGCCGTCCAAGGCTATAGAACTCAGTCTGCACTGCTATTTACCCATAGTGGGGGAGACAAGAAGAGGATTCATGCTTTTCCTAAGGCTATTAGCACGTAAGTGAATGTGATAGATTCGACTGGAATTCGAACTTGGCTCTCCAATTCCTTAACTCAAACCGCTATCCGTTATTCCATCATATATATATATATATATGTGTGTGTGTATGTGTGTTTGTGTGTGTGTGTTTTGTGTGTGTGTGTGTGTGTGTGTGTGTTAACCAATTTCATCCAAGCAACTAGACGTTTAAAGAACTGACACAAAAGCGGTTAAAAAGTGTGAAAACTAAGAAAAAAAAAAAAATTATTAATGAGCAAGAACCGTAAATGATGAGGATTCATGAAGTCAGTAGATAACGATTGACATAGAAAAAAATTAGCTGGTAAACAACAAAAGTTTTTTTAGTTCCACAATCGAGAAGTGCGAATAAAATATTGTTAACAAAAAATATATTCTAAGAATCGTTGGTCATTTTATAAAATTTACATATCCTTAGCATCCTTCTGTGAACCATACCTCCGTTGCCTCATGTCTCTTCTTCATCTTTGAGGAGACTGTCAACATTCGAACAATAAAAAAGAAAGGATGTCACATAACAGCTCAGTATTCTTTTCTTTTTAAGATAAAGAGATCCTCATGTCTCGTAATATTCTGCCCAACTTTTGGAATAAAAGAGCTTTTGTCATCCCAATACGTTTACGGTTGTCAGCGTCCCTCTTTCAGAACACTTCTCAGTTATTTAGTACTGCTCTTACATTCATAAAATCTAGGCACGACAGACCAAATCTCGATTTTAACAATTATCATTGAAAAGTATTAATATAAATTTTTTTATAAATACATTACGGCGGTGGGGAAGTGATACCAGATCAGGATCCATAACATTGTTGATTCTTCTTTGGAGATAGATAGATAGATAGATAGATAGATAGATAGATAGATAGATAGAAAAATAAATTTATTCCTTTGCAGGAGAAATTAATTCAGGCACGCTTTTACTAATATCAACCAACAAAATTATATTTTTTCCGTTTTACGTATAAGCTGGAGAAACGTCCCAAAGCTTAAAGATTACTTTTGATTGTATTCGATCATCTCTAATCAGTACTAGCAAAGTTCATTTAAGCAAATGTTAATCCTTTTTTTTAGGAAAGCTACATTTCTAATCTAAATGATTTGTAAAGAGATATAAGCAGAAGTGTATTTTCGTATTTTCAATTTATAAGCAGCAAATTAATCTTCTTGTAGTTGTGAGACTAATGGAAGAACTGAATTTATTTTTAATTCAATGATAATAATTTAGTTAGGTATTTAAAACTTTAAAATAGCTAAGGTTAGGTATTTAACGATGTTATAATAAATGATTAAATTTAGTTAATTATTACAATCATTAAGTTATACGTAACTGTGAATTGTACATTGAATGGTTTTTCGTTTTGTTTATAACTTTGTTATATCTTTTTGTAATTGAATAAGTTAATGGCATTTGGTTGTTTGTGTTATTTATATTAATCTCGTTTCTAAAGTAAGTTTATTTATGAGTCAACCACGTGATTAAGGAAACTACTCTTAACTAGTTATATTGGTAAATTCTTTGTAAAATAATGCGTGTGAAGAAGAATGTCGTTTATTTGTTGATTATGTTCTTTTTTTAGGTGTTCTATACCGGTGAGGACTTTGATAATTGATTGTCAATTTATTTTAAAAAATAATAACACACACACACACACACATTACACACACACACACACACACACACACATACACAGGGTGTCCATAAAGTTCGTGTGCACTTTAAAAAATTATAACTTTATTTGTATTTGCGATAGAAATAATCAGTAAAAATGTTATAAAGTTTAATGTACCTAGTTTAAGTATAGCTAAAATAACTAATGTGATTTCAGGCATTACTGTAAATCAGTTGGCAAATGTTTTCCGTGAACCGCAAAATCGTATTACCCTTTGTATTGCTAATGATGGGGACATGTGGAAACTTAAATAAAATTTCAATAAAACCTTAAAAACTGTAGATTTACTTCTTTCTAATCCTTTTTACAAATTATTTCTATCGCAAATACAAATAAAGTTATAATTTTTTTAAAAGTGCACACGAACTTTATGGACACCTCTATATATATATATATATATATTGTATATATATATATATACCTGGCTATATATATATACTATAAAACACATAAACCTAACTATCCTCTCCGTCCTATCATATCGTTGATTCCAACTCCTGTATATCATCTAACAAAATACATTAACCAACTTATTACTCCCTATCTTCCTAGTAAATATAGTGTTAAGTCAACATTAGAAGTAATCCAAATCCTAAAAAGTGAAAAACCTGACAATGAAATCATGGCTTCACTAGATGTTGAAAACTTATTTACCAATGTCCCTGTTAGTGAAACTATTGACATAATCATAAAAAAATATATACATAACTCATCTTTACCCCATTAAAATTAATCCTAATATATTAAGAAAACTACTATTAACTTGTACTACTGAAGTCCCTTTCTTCGATCATAATAACAATATATATATATATATAACGTGATGGTGTCTCCATGGGTTCAGTACTGGGCCCGACATTTAGCAATTTCTACATGTCGAACCTCGAAAATAAGATATTTATTTATTTTTAAAAAAATCATCAATCTACCTAAGATACGTTGATGATATTCTTATGTTAGTTTAAAAATACAGATGAAATAATTCAACTTCAAAAACGGTTCCAAAATAATTCTGTCCTTAAATTCACATATGAACTCAATACTAATAATAAAAAATTTCCTTGACATATTGATAAACACAAATAATAACAAATTTACTATTTCGCCATACCATACAAAAAAACCTACAAGCATAAATTCATGTACACTTAACTACAAGAGCGAATGCCCATATTACTAAAAAATAGCAATTATAAAGAATCTAATACATCGTGCAAAACTAATTCATCCACAAAACAGATTTTTTACAGTGAACTAAAGAATATAAAACAGACACTTATTAATAATAGCTTTCCAAACTATATAGTTGATGAACAAATAAGATGCTTTCTTAGAAATCTCAATAATAAGCAAATTGTACATAATACTGCTTCTACTGATCTCAAATATATTAATCTCCTATATCGTAATCAAATGCATACTAATTATAAACAAGATGAAAATATACTAAAAAATTTAGTAAATTCTAATATATCAACTACAGATCCTAAAAAAAAATTAAAATTAATCATATACTACACTAAATCTAGTATATCCAACTTAATTATTTATTTAATGATTCTTCTCCCCCGGTTAGCGATTTGCAAAAAAATAACATAGTTTATAAATTCAAGTGCCCTTTTTGGGAGAGTGTATCTCCAACGAATTAAATAATATTTATGTTGGTCACACCACAAACTCGCTTTCACGACGCTTGACACTACATTTTAATGAAAACTCTAACATTTTTAGGCATTTAAAACAACATGCCTGCCCGCACACACAATTCCGTAAAATACTTGTCGAAAACACAATTATATTCGACATGAAAACAATAGACAAAAACTAAAAATCCTTGAAGCATTATACATCAAACAGTTGAAACCCAACCTAAACAAAATCAATTATGGCATCTCTACAAATATTCTTAAATGTCTATGTCTATAATTGGTAACAGAAGCCATTGGTTTATACCAACGGCTTTCCATATTTCATACTTCTCAATTCACTCTCGTGTGGTCATGTGTGACGTCATGAGATGCGTGCGATTTTCGCTTCTAGCGTCTTATATGCGCGTGTTTATCGTTGCTTAGAAATCATCTATGTAAACAAAAAACAGACTATCATCACTGTCTTGTCCGTCCGTATTTTAATTAATATGTTTGTAATTGACATCTTTGATAATGGCTTATGTAAGCCGAAAGCTTAGATTGTATTAAAAAAATATGGATCAATATTGTGAATTTCTTTTTCTTCGTTTAATGATAATGTTATTAAACTTATCAGATGTTACGAAAAAAATTTACATAAAATAAATAGACAACACTTGTCTATATTATTTAATGAAACGTGTATATATATATATATATATATATATATATATATATATATATATATATATATATATATATATATATATATATATATATATATATATATATATATATATATATTGATAAAAATGGATCAAAATATTTAGGTTGAATAAAATATTTCAATAAATAAAAATTTATAAATCTAACATTTCTTTTTTATTTAAATTTATTTATATTTTGAATAAAAATTAATTGATAAAATTATTCTATTCAATTATGAATAATATTTTATTTAGAATTTTTGTATATTTATATATTTAAAAATTAAATATATTTTCAATTTAATTTAAAATATATATATTTATATATATATTTTATTTTTTGCAATGAATTATATTTTTTTAATTGTGTTTGTCTGTTTAATTATTTTTATTTGTCACCTATATATATTCAATAAAAATTTAAAAAATTTATATATATTATCTAAAAAAAAACTTTTGTGAATTAATATTAATTTTTTTTAATATATTTATTTTCAATTTTTTTTTAATAAATGATTTTTTTATTTTTTATTTTAATATATTTTTCAAATTTAAAACGTTTATAAAATTTTTTTTTTATTTAAAAATATTAATTTTTAATTGAAATTAAAAAAATATTTTTTCCTGCATAATAATGTTTTTTTTTTTGATAAATGGCAATAAAATCGTTTATGAGCTAAATTTATTTAAAAAAATATAAAAATAATTTTTTAAAAATTCTCTTTAATTTAAGAATATTTTTATTAAAATTCCTGAATGAATTTATAGTTAATAAATATATAAATATTTTTTTAATTTAATTTTGTCATTTTTTTCAAAATCATTTTATATATGATTTTTTTTAATTTTTTTTTTATATAATATTTTCAAATAAAAATTTCGAGATTTTGTTTTATATCTTTATAGTTATTCATTTTTAATTTTAGCATCATCTTTTTAATTTATATATTTGGAATTTAAACTTCTTTTTTTAATGTCATATTTTCCAAAATTGGTAATTTGAAAATAGCCTATAATTTATTTGACTGGTGGGCAAATTATTCTCATATATAATATATATTTTGAAATAATTAATTCAAGATTTGCAGGTACATTTATGGTTATTCATATTCCATTAATTTTTTTTTTTATATTCACATATTAATATTTTTTTCTTTTTTATTTTAATTTTTAATATCAATTTTTATTTTTAAAATTATATATTGTTGGTGGGGATATATTTTTAAATATTTATATAAAATTTGGTTTGAAATTATATCATAAAATTCAATTTTTTTTTTTTTGATTGTAAAAAATATTCCTGTAAAAAAAAAAATTATTTGATTATATATTTTTATGGAAATTTTAAAAAATTTTTTTCATAGAAAAAAAACGATTATATCATAATTTCTTTGAAAAATTTTTTTATATAAATGAAAATATATATATATTTATAACCTAAAACAAAACAAAAAGGTATGTAATTTCTCTGTATAAAAATCAAAATATTTTTTGTAAAAGTTTTTTTTTGTGTTTTTCAATAGAATTATCTAAAATTTTATTATTTACAATTTTTTCAAATTATCTTAATTTTAATTTTTTTTTTGAAAGTAAATTATTTCTAATAAATATTTTCATTCATAACGTTGTATATATTTTAATATATATATATATATTTAATCAATTTTTAATTTTTTTATAATTGTATTTTTTCAAAATAAATAATGAAATGAAAATATTTTAAAAATATTTTATTTTAATTTAAATCAAATCGGAAAATATTAATTTTATTTTTTTATTTCCATATTCTTTTAAATTTTTTATTTTTAAAATAAATTTCATTTTTTAAATATTTTTTTTATATAAATTTTGTTTTCTCTTATTGTTATTTCCTATTAAATATATTTCCCTAAAATTGAATCCAAATATAATTTTTATATATACAATTAGATTATTTTATATATAGATAACAAACTTAAATTCTTTATACTATTTTCCAAAAATGAATAAAATTAAATTAAATAAATAAATGTATATAATTGATTATTTTAAAATTGAAAATTCTTTTTCAATTTTTTTTTTGAAAAAATTTTTACATTTAAAATTTTTAAATTATTTTTGATTCTATAACAATTCCATTTAAAATTTTTTTGTTTCAAATTAAATATTAAATCCAAAAAATAAACTTTAAAAACAATTTTTTTAATTTTTTTTTTTTATTGTGAAATGATTTTAAATAAAAAATTTTTTGAAATAAATTTTATTTTGAAATTTGGTTTCCCCTTTGAATAAATAATATTTATTTCTTTTTTTAAAAAATATTTTTTTTTTTTGTATTTATTTTTATTATTTTTTTAAAATCATTCAATTTTTAATAAATATTTAATTCATTATAAAACATTAACGTGAATTGTTTTAATTTTTGGAATAAAAAAAATTTTTTGTAATTTTTTTAGTGGAAATAAAAACTTTTTAAATTTTTTTAAAAAATAATATTTTTTTAAATATATATATATATATATGTATATATATTATATTTTTGAAAATTGTTGTTAATTGTTTGTGTTTTGTGTGTGATTTATTTTTGTTTCATTTATATAAATATATATATATATATATATATATATATATATGCATAATCAAACAACTATTTATACGTTTTAATTGAAACCATATTGTGCAAAAGTTCAATTTTAATTTATATTTTTATATTTTATTTACTAATTTCAATTTCATATTTTTATATATATATATATTCATATTGTTTATATATATATCATATTTTTTAAAAAAAATTTAAAAATTGAATCAAAATATTGATTATTTTTATTTTTGAAACATGTTTCATTTAAATCTTTTGATTATAAAATTTAAAATTTTTTCAATAAATGTAAACCATTTTTAATATATATATATAATTTTTTAGTTTTTAAACCATGCAAATTAGTATTACTTTTTTATGAATTGAAAAGGTATTAATTATAATTTGAATATCATTCATTTTGATATAAATAAACTTAAAATTGAAAGCATAAATTATATTTTATAATAATTTGAAATTTTTTTTATTATTTTCTATTGCAAAAATTTATATTTCCATTTTGACCCTATTTGGTAGATTAATTTAAATTATTAAAATGGGCAAATAAAAAACTCCAAACTGGGGTCAAAATAAATTTTAAAATTTTTTTAGGTTTAATTTCATTAATATTCATTTAAAAAAATTTTAAATAAATAAATCCTTTTTATTAAATTATCTATTTTTTCATGATTCAAAACAAATATATTTTTGAAACAAACCAGTCAAATGGCATTTTTAACAAGATTAAATAATTTTTATTAATTAATTTTTCAAAAAAACAAATGTTAAATTTTTAAATTTAATAGGCTAAATTTTTTTTTCATCAAAATATTAAAATTTTTAAGAATCATAATTTTTTTTTTTTTAAAAAATATAAAAAAAAAAAATAATTTTTCAAAAAATTATATATATATATAAATAATATATATATATATATATAATATATATATTTCCTTATAAATTTTTATTTTGAAAAAACTAAAATTCAATTTTTTAATTTATTTTTTTGATATTTTTTCGATTTTTATTTTATTACTTTTTATATAAAACTATTTAATGAATATATTATAATGATAAAACTATAAATGTTTTGAAATTTATTTTTTAAAAAATTTTTCTAAAAAAAAGTTTCAGAAATATAAATATTAAATATTCAATTGTTTTTAAAATTAAAAATAAATTTTTTATTTTAAACTAAAATAAAAGAGATTTAAACTTTGAATTAAACTTTAACATTCAAATTGACTTTCATAATCCTTGTTTAATATTAATGGTTTATTTTTTTTTGATTTTTTTTCATTCATGAAAATCTATATAAATTTGTATTTATATAATATATAATATATATATATATATATATATATATATATATATAAATATATATATATATATATTTATATATATATTATAATATATAGATAAACCTAAATTTAATGTATATTTATATATATATTGTTTTATATATTATTAATAAGAATAATTTAAAATGAATTGCAAAATCCCTTTTATTGCTACAGTTTTCAAAATATTGAAATTTTTTTGTGTTTATTAAATTTTTTTTCATTAATTTTACCTTAAAAAAAAATGTCAGATTTTTTTAAATAATTGATTTTTATCTTTAAAAACATCATTATCAAGATATTTTTTATGTTTATTTTTAAATATATAAATATATATACAAATATTTTGAAATATTTTTAACGTTTTTAAAGTAATGAAAAGGTTTAAACTTATGTAATTATTTTTCCTGATTGTTTTTGTTTTACGATTTTTTCAAAATTTTAATTTTTTTTTATTGGAAGAATTTTATTTTATACTTATTTTTGTTAATTTTATTGAATATAATTTATTTTAAAATTTTTTTTTTTAAACAATGTAAAAATTTAGAGTTTCATTCAAATGTAAGAAAATATCAAATTTTTTTTAAAATATAAATTAAATTTTTAAAATTTATATTATAAAATTAAACTTTTTATTTTATAAAATATGGTCCATTGTTTTTTTAATGTTAGGAATAATTTTCTGATAAACATTTTAATTTAAATTTATAAAAGCATACAATTTATATATTATATATATATTTATTAATTTATATATATAATTATATTTTTTAAAAAAATTATATTTAAAATTCAAACCAATATATATTTCTTATAAATTCATTTTATGTATTTTTTTCAGGACTGTTTGTTATCTTTCATTGATATTTTTTTTTAAGAAAATATATTCAATCTATAGAAAATATATATTATAAATCTTTGATTTATATATATATATATATATATATATATATATATATATATATATATATATATATATATATATATATATATATATATATATATATGCATGTTTTATTAATAATATAGACAAGTTTTGTCTATTTATTTTATGTAAATTCTTTTCATATCGTCTGATAAGCTTAATAACATTATCATTAAAAAAAAAAAAGAAAATCACACCATATTGATACATATTTTTTTTTAATCCATCTAAGCTTTCGGCTTACATAAGCCATTATCAAAGATGACAATTACATTTGCAATATATTAAACAATACACGGACAAAACAATAATGATAGTTTGTTTTGTTTACATGGAAGATTTCAAAAACAACGACAAATTCGTGCATACGAGACGCTGGAAGCGAAAATCGCAACGCAGCTCCTGACGTCACACATGACCACGCGAGAGTGAAAACTAAGTATTAAACTATGGGAAGCCGTTGGTATAAACCAATGGCTTCTGTTATAAATTATATCGCATTTAAGAATATTTGTGGAGATTTCATAGTTTATTTTGTTCATTTTATTATTAATAATGCTTCCATTATTTTAGGCTTTTTTTTAACGTGTGGATGAGGCTATTATATTTGCATTATCGACGAGTATGTTGATAGAGTTTGATAGCTTTTCGGGTGTGTTTAAATGAAAACGCAAGAAAAATTAAATAAAAAATTTAAGACAAACGATGAAAAACATTTATTTTACAAATATATTTATTTGTTAATATTATCCCCTTCATTATCAATGTACTTAATGCAGTCTTCTTCTATGAGCCATGTTCTTTCAGAACGCGGGTGATTATGACCCTCCACAATTTCCTATTTTTGCCGCCACTTAAGACAATATTAAATATTAATTCTCGAACATTTTGCAGTCAAACTTTCAGATCGAAATCGAGATAATGTTTACACATAGAAGTGCGGACCTGCAAAATAGCATGTATTTTTCTGCATCTGTTTTTTTTTTTAATTTTTTTTTTCTTATTTTTTTCGAAGTGAAAAAAAAGAAAGAAAAGAAAGAAAGAGCAAAAGAAAGAATAGGTATCATCTTACTTCCTTTCTATTATATTCATATTTTGAATTGTTTATTTCAAAATTCTTGCTTTAAACCACCATTGTGTGTGGGCTGTTCACAAGAACATGATGAATCGATTGACTTTCTCGCATTGACTTCCGACAATTCATCTTTGAATGTGTGTATATATAAGAGCTCGCTTGTGCATGTCCGTATGTGCGCGTGTCCGTGTCCGTGTGTGCGCGTGTCCGTGTGTGTGTGTGTGTGTGTGTGTGTGTGCTCGAATATTTGCCTAATCGGCCTTTTGCGTAAGAGACTGCTGTCAAGCAAGGTCTTATCCCGTTGTATTTGCTTGCGTAAGTCAGTGCTTATCAAGGGGCTAAAAGAACACGTTTCAACTGAACTTTGACAAATACCTGCTTGAAAGCTAGAGAAACTTTTTGTCAGAATGAACGCTTAATCACTAAGATTCTTAATTCACTAAGTTTCTTAATTCAGAGTTTGCAAAGAAATACACAAAGACAGCCACGCATAAACGCACATACAAATACACAGTGACCAAGCATGTAGTATAGTTGCCATACCTAGACAAGAGAGGCTCAATCCAAAGAAGAATCTGCAATGTTAATAGTCCTGATTTGGCATCTCGGCTTCCATGTGCCTTTTCTATAAATAGTGATTGTTCTAATGAACTTTCCTCTATGATAAGGAGACTCTATGAATTTAAACGTAATACTAGATTAGCGGCAAGATCTCATTATTTTATACTTGAAATAGCAAGATGCAATCGTGAGTTCTATGCTAATAGTTTTCTTTTCTCGCACTTCTCGCTTCCGGATTCTTGCTTTCCAGTCAAATTTGATCTTAGCAAAATTAAATGCAATGTCAGTCGTTATTTTCTGTCATCATAAGGTCTCTTCTTTCATTGTACATTCTCCTGAAAAAAAATGTCTTTTTTTGGGTCATATTATTAACTCGCAGTAACCCTCCCCCCTGCGCCAAGGTGACTTTGATGAAAAAAATCTTGGTATTCGGTCACTGAAATACCATTCTCGTGTTGTTATCATCCCTGAACCATTTGTACTTTTAAAATCTTTTTCATGATTTGGAAACGGTAGATAATTAACATCTTCATTATTCACACAGAACGCTAGCGTAGTATCCCGCATTAAGTGCTTAGGCCTTCTGAAGTTATCGATATATCCTTATAAAAAAAACGTAGCCATAATCTTTCCTGTCACCTTTTGAACTTTGAATTTTTTCGGCCGTTGTTAAACCGAATGTTTCCATTGCATGAAATAGTATTTTCTTTCCGAATCAATTTGATATAATTATGTTTCATCAACAAATAATTATCAGTAGAACGCAGATTTCTTTAAGCATTTCATCTTAAGCAAGGCGATAATGCTACTAAGATACAATGTACCTCTGTGAATGAACACATCTAATAAAACCGTCGCCATAATCTTTAATTAAGAACGAAGACATTTATTGAGGAGAGAAGATAATCGACGACTAGCATTGAAGAAGATAAATGGCAACGAACGTTGCCTTTAAATTTTTGAAGATGGTAGTTGTCAGAAAAGCATGAAACCGGAGAAGAGTTTAGCAAGAGAGATGAGCAAGTGAAGTAACAATCAGCATAGGATTTACGGTTCAGTGTAGAAATTTCAACAGTAAAATGATGTCAATCTGGTTCTACACATAAATTCACGAGACCGAGGTAATGAAGAGGAACGTTCATCAGAACAATTGCCCTGAAAAAATATATAAAATAAAGGTGAAGACATCTACTTTATAGCAATGGGAAAGTAATTGAATCTAAGATGCCATTTCAGGACCGACAACATTGCAGAATCTTTTTGTATTTTGCCAATAATCTCTAGACACATAGCAGAAGCCGCAAACCAGACACGGTAACAATATTCAATGCACAGATGAACGGTAAACTCATGAAGGTGTATTTATATTATTTGGTCTGTTATCCTCATTTTCATTTCATATTCACAACGTTTCGGCCGTTGTATATTCCGGCCTTATTCAGGTGATTAGAATTTCGAACCGAAACCTCTATTTCGTCCAAAGGAGTAGATTGTTCTAGTTCTGAAATAAAGGGTTCGATCGAACCTCTAATCACCTGAAGAAGGCCGAAGCGTACAATGGCCGACACGCTGTGAATATGGCAATGGAGATGATGATAACAGTCTGAAAAATGTAAATGATGTAAATAATCATATTACTTCATCTCAGAGATATAGAGAGATCAAAAATGTGTAATATGTGAACAATTATCACAGACACAGTGTAGCAACTTATTTAACCGGAGACATTGCAACTGATTTAATATTATCGTAAATTATTTTATATAATTTAGACTGATTTGGTGCAATGAAATAATCTCGCGGAGGTTAGCATCAGCCATGTTTATGAAAGAAAAATATGTTCTCAAAGATGTTTAAAAAGTGTACAGTTTCCTTCTGGAAGAATAAACATTACAGGTCGTTTCTTGGCCCATTGACAATAACAAATTGAAGGTCTAAACAGCTGTCAATTTGATTATCTAACCTATCAGACTTATCATGAATACTGCAATATCAGTTTAATGGCATCCTCTTGATATTATTTTTTCTTGATCTTTAATCATTTTGGCATCCACATGGCTGAGTGTTTTCGCTTTTCGAACCGAAGAAAAGACAGGTAAAAAGAAAAAGAAGTTCATTGATCGTCACTCTCATAATGTCTTCAATAACACACACACACACACACACACACACACACACACACACACACACATATATATATATATATATATATAACAGTATAATATAATATAATTTTATTATAATAACTACAATAAAAACGTTATACATCGCCGATGAGATACCGTCTTAGTACTGAAACATGAAAGTTTTTGTGTAGCGACGTAAAATGTTTTTATTGTAATGTATTATAATAAAAATATTATAATAATATTTTTGATCTATTATCTTTGTATTTAGCATGTTTTTAAAAAATAAATACTACAAACGGAATTTTACCCCATCTGATCGTTTTCTCATTTGTGTGTATATATATATATATATATATATATATATATATATATATATATATATATATGTGTGTGTGTGTGTGTGTGTGTTTGTTGTGTGTGTGTGTGTGTGTGTGTGTGTGTGTGCGCGCGCCCGCGTGTACGCGTTATAATAGGTCAGTTTTTAAACCAGACTCTTGTACAAGTCTAGATATTTGGGGCATGATATAAAACCACTATACAAAAAATTTACGTTAAAATTTCCATTTGAGAAAAAGCAATTAAAATCAAATTAATATTTCGAAGATTGTTGCGGTGTTAACTGAAATAAAATAACCACAACGCAATATTGCATGATGAGAAAAAAAGTGAATATATAAATCAATTTAATACTGAAGTTTAATATTTTTTTAAAATACTTTAAAAATATTACACATATAATTGTTATAAGAAATTACATGCTTTATAAATTTTACTTGGAAATAAATTATTTCCGTGTCTATAAAAAATGCGTTATCGATTCAAATCTCAGGTTAGGATCAATTAAAACTATTTTTTAATTTATTTTTCTTTCCAAAAGAAGTTTTTTCACAATGAATTCAGTAAAACTATTCATAAGTCATAAACATTCTAATTCATTTTAAGCGATAATTTTATTTCGGAGAAAAACTAAGAAACAAAAGAATCAATTTCACTTTTTATTTTTAATGAACCGGATTTAAATTTCGTGGGTGATTCTTTGACTTTGTACCAGCGTACGTTTTGTTTTTATTTATAAAATAAACTTTTAAAAAGTATAAGTTAAAAAAAAAAATACATCAATTGCAAAATTTTTAAGTAAAATATAATTGTCACATTAATTTAATTTATTATTATTTCCTCGAGTCATATTTTTTTAAAAGTTTGTGAGATGAAACTAAAAAAAGAACGGAACCCAGAACACGATATTTATTTTTTTTACCCAAGAGACAGGAACTGAGACTGGAAAATACTTGACTGATAGAGAAGTTCCAGTTCCAGGTGTCAATGATGTTGTTCAAGCAGAAGAAACTTCTAGTATTTTAGAAGAATTTGATAGTATAGACAGCCTTAAGACAGTTTCTCTGGACAAAACAAATACAGATACAAATATAAAGCAGTCTATGCAGCTGCTGTGGAGAAGCTGATCCATCGAAAATTACATACACTTGGCTGTTTATTACATCAGAATAATCTACCATTCAGAGCTGTTTTTAAATATCTTGATGGTACAACAAGAAGCCCGACTGCTTTTAAATGTCCACTAAGCAAATTCTGTGAAAAAAACTATTATGATTTGTTACAAGTAGAATTCATGAAAATCAGTGGCCATTTGATATTATGGTACGTATAGTAAATCAGTGGCCATTTGATAATATGGTACGTATAATAAAAATGGGGGTTCTAAGTAAATACACAAAGGCTCCTTTTAGAATATATTTTAGTGATTTACAAAGTTAAATTGACTGCCTGGAAAATTGGGCCAATAAATAATGTCAGTCAGTTATGTGCCATGCGTGATACACGCTTAGACGATCATCTATCTTTCGATACATGACTGACGAGGCAGATTTTCCCCTCACTAGGTTGCTATTTCTTTCTGCGGTAGACCAGTTGTGATCCAAGGCTAGAGGACCCGGTCTGACCTGCTATTTACCCATAGCTTTGGGAGAAGAAGAGGATTCATAACTTTCCCAAGGGTATTAGCAGGTAAGTGAATGTAATGGATTTGACTCGAATTCGATCTTGGTTCTCTGATTCTTCTATTATGTAATGTAAGATATCAGTCTATGTTCCTGAGATGAGGTATTATGTACACTATTTACATTATTCGAACTATTGTCCACATATTTGCTGCCATATTTATCGCAACGTTTCAGCCGTTGTACGCTCCGGCCTTCTTCAGGTGGTTGGAATGTCGAACTGAACCCTTTATTTCGCTCGCTGGGATAGTTCCACATGCCATGTCCAATGGATGTCAGTTATCAGTTATCTCCTGTTAATTCACCTCTCCAAGTTCTCCACTGCCTTAACGAGTTATTGAACTCACAATTCCTCGGGCCCTGTCAGTGGATCTAACAAACGCCTTTATCCACTGTGCCATGTGTCCTTAAGGCCGAAACGTTGTGATAAATATGGAAACAAAGATGAGGACAATAGTCCGAATAATGTAAATAATGTAAGATAGTTAACTTTAGCAACCAGGTTAATGTATATTTGGACCAGGTGTACACAAGCTTCACCAACTTATTAAATTCATTATTGAAGTGTATACAGTTAACTAGTTTGAGAATAAAGAGGATAGCAAATTCCATAATCAGTAACCGCATACATTCAATATAATCCAAAGAATTAAGAATCAGTCTAAAGAATTTTAATATTTTTCATTCAAGAACAGCCAATATAATGTTTTAGCTAAGTTACCTTAGAATGTGTTGTATTCGATGATGAAGTCAGATGAATCGGAAGTAAGAAAAGTAGATCTTGGAAAAATGATGTCCATTCGGTAAGTAAATTTACGGAAAGAGTAATTTATTTGGATTTAAAGGATAGGTTTTAAGTTCTATCGAATAAATAAGGATTATTTAATTAAAATAGAAATTAAAGTTTTATCCTTTCAAAATTTGGAAGTCACTCAAGTAAATTTTGAATAAGATACCAGCCATAATCTTTGAAGCTTTGCATTCTTCAGAATTAATCAATCACAAAATCGAATTTGTGATCCTGCTACCACTGAAAGATTTCCAGGAAATTATATTCAAGTATCTTTTATAAATAACACAAAATTAGAGTTGTCTGATTTTCCTTCACATTCTCAGGGTGCTGAAAGTGCAATGCAATTAACATCAGAAGCTTCTCACGCTCTTTACGCATTTGAAGCAAGACATAGATACGTTCTTGTAGAAACCTTATGTCGTCAATTAAAACCTTCCTTTTTCTGTAAAGACTCTTACACTAAAAATCTTCATACGATTATTTAAATATTTGGATTGAATTAGTTTTCATACAGTATAAAATTTATTTATTAATATTGCAAACTTTTTTATTTACTGCTAAAATAATAACACTTTTCAATAAAATATTGCTAAAATAATTGGTATTCTTAAACGTATTTTCAATGACGATTTTGATTGCATTTTTTCAAAAGAAATCTAAAGCCAGGAACGTACAATTTAGCGTAAAATCTATTGAAAATATGTGTATGTGAATTCAACAGCGTCAATTCAACCCGGACATTTTTTTACTTTCTAATTGTGTAAGCAAATGAGAACAAACAAGAGAAACAACATAAAAACTGTTTCTACAATATCACACAATCTTCATTTAAATGTACCTAATACAAATCAATCAATTGTGTGATTTTTGTAATAAAGAAAATACAAGAGATAGTTAGAAATTGTTTCATATTGTTGGCGGTGTTGCCGTAATCTGAAGTTTGTCAACGCTGTCATTTATAGCATGCCATCGTGAAGATCATATGCGATAGTTGCGTGGAGCTTGGTGACAGCTGTGTGCATCCTGTTTGGGGCCGGATTTCGTATGTTTTTATAAACTTTTTCGTAACAAAATCGGCTCCAGGATTAAATTATTTATTTATTTCTAATTGGCCCTAAAAAGCCACGTGGTATGTCTTCTACTACGCCCGCACGATAGTTGGGCGGTATCATGATGGCTAATACGACAAAATTTCTGATTTGTATTCTATGGTTTTATTGGTGTCTTTTAAGATGTAAGTAGTTTCTTGAGTGTGATTGGTTTATAAATATTGTACTTGATATTTTAATGGACACGACACATTTAATGATGGACTCTCTCGTCGATTCGACAACTTTAATCAGTTTTTATGTTTGTGTCGTATATGACACTTCAGTCCCGCAAGTGACTTACATAAAGGTCCACCTACTGAGGAACTGAGGGGATTTCGGGACATACTAATAGGAACATTTGCAGGCACTTTTAGCTAATGTCTTTCGTCTCTGGTAATTAAAAGACAGAATTTAAAATTTCTCATATCACTCTGGCGCAATTATCTACTGTTATTTATATCCAAGGCAGCTCGCTTGCAGTTTGTTTGAGGCACATTGACAGCTGAGTGATTACTATTTAGTTTGTCTTTATAGCTAAGACATCGCCGTTCAACTTTACTTTGTCCACGGAGAAGCTGGATGAATATGAGGACTTTAGATATTCCGTCATCAATCATACTTGCAAGATTAATAGCCCAGCGAAGTTGTGATTGCATTAGGAATCTCTCTGCCTCTGTCTGTCTCCCCTCTCTCTATATATCTCCCCCTCTCTCTCTATCTCTTTTTATATATATATATATATATATATATATATATATATATATATATATATATATATAAAAAAATTATAATATAAGCATGTTATAAGATCACCACAAAATTAGCCATTTTTTTCAACACTTCTGAGGTCTTATCAAGTGCTACTGTCGATTACGAAAACAAACAGCAAAAAAATAAACACACACACACACACACACACACACACACACACATATATATATATATATATATATATATATATATATATTCACACCTTTCCCAAGAGTATTTTCGCGTGGGAGAATGTAACGAACTCGACTGGAATTCGAATTTGGATTCCCGATTTCTCTTTCCGACGTGAAAGAAAACTTATAATTAAAAAAATAGCATGAAGAGGGATGGTCTCCGTCAGACAATCTTAACCTAAACACACCTTTTGCTGCTACGTCTGCAATAAATGTAGTGATCCTAATGGGTTTCGGGATCCGTGACATATCCTGGCGATAATATTTGTGAATTATCCTATTCTTAGGCCACTGAACAGGAATCTTGGAGCTCATTTTCCTGTACTTCTGGTATTGTCATTTCTTGCGTTGTTTTTCATCATTTGTTCATGCATTTAGCCCACCACGCCCCGTTTGCCGGGTGTCGAGATCTGGTGGCATATTGCATCTCACGTTACCGCTTTCTGTTTCACTGCTGCTTCATACAACACCCAGTTAACATTACCAAAACGCCTCGAAATTATCTTTTCTCAGACTGACGGCAAGGAAAACGATTAACATTGACAAGTGAAACATTTCTCAAGCAGATGAAAAGAAAACAAAAAAATAAACAAGAATAGCCAAGCAACGTACAAAAAATGAGTATAAATAGAATTTTACTTAATATATATATATATATATATATATATATATATATATTGTTTGTTTTTGTTTTTACTTCATTCATCATGTAATTGTTATATGTACGTAAAGGATTCGTCTATCTGCCAGTATTTTGTTTTTGTTTATATCTTGTCTAGATCGACGAGTGGTGGTTAAAAGTTGTCCGCCCGACCCATATCTCAAAATTTGACCAAACGATTAATATCAATTTTTTTTTTCTTCTGGGAAATCCTTTCTTGGACAGGTTGAGAACTTTTTAGCAACCCCACTGTATTTAGCTAGCTATCTGATCATGTCTATATCTCTCAAGATTTTTGTTTTTTTAGAAAAAAGAGAAAAAAGTAAGAGCAAAAATGGAAAAAAAAGGACTAATTTTACTTTTCGTTTCTTTTGTCACAAGATTTTAAGCTACATAAATTTGGTTTATTAAAAAAAAAGAAAAGAATGTGGGAACTATTAACAAAATAGGAAAATAAATGCAAAACCCAAAAAGCGTGATGCTTATGGAGAGAAAAAGACAAAAATCGGGTGAAAAATGAGAGAGACAGAGAGAGAGAGAGAGAGAGAAGAAGAAGAAGAAGAAGAAGAAGAAGAAAAAGAAGAAGAAGACGAAGAAGAGATTGAAAGACAACGCGAAAGAGAATGGGTCAGAAATGAAAAAAAATTAAGAATCAGGACGAAAAAGATTGAAAGAAAAGATGTTTTTTTCTTATTTCCGAAGGTTTTATCATTTTTTCTTTATTCGATTTTTCCTTTCTTTCTCTTTTTACTTTTTCTCATGATCCTTCTTTATATATCTTTCTTTTCCTTTTCGCTTTCTTTTTTCTTACTCTTTTGCCATCTTCATTCTTGCTTCATGTTTAGATTTCCTGTAATATTCTCATCCTCCTTTTTATATTTTCCTCTTCGATTTTAGTTCTTATCTTCAAATCCTATCTTCGTAGACATCTGAAGAAATTTACCAAGAGAATGACAGTATATGGAAAGATACAGGAAAAAAAAAACCTTCGGAAACATTATCTTAAAAAACTGTATCTATATTTTTGTGACAATTAAAACAGTCCTGTTTGTGATTGGAAATTAAGAACCTGAAATATCTCTAAATATAAAAGATAGCCATGGGAAGATTTTAGCAAGCTCGTCTGCACCACTATTATGCTCTTGTGCCAGACTTAGTTAACAAAAAAAAAATTAGGATCGTATGGTATAAAAATTCATACTCATAACCCACGATCTTAATAAATTTAACTTTGAATTTCAAAATCCATGTTCCGTCATCATGTTGATGATCATGGCTTTGCACAGCTTCCTTTAATATGTTGTCATGACTTTTTGGGAAACAAGTGGACATGTTTTTCGTTGTCTTTTCCACGGTTTTGAATTCAGAGCTGTCCATTTTATGATTCCATACCCTATTATTTTATTCATAGTTTGGAGAAGGAGGGTGGACGGTATTAACAGGCACGAAAATTAAATTCGGCGTTCAATTGCAGCTCGATTTGTTTCGTTCATGTTGTGGATTCCGGGTTGAAATCCGGTACCAATAAATAACAAACGCCATCACACATTTTATTACTTCTGATGATTCGCATTTTATCTTTTTACAAAAAGAGCTGATAGGTAAATCCCATACGTCGAACTTCTGCATCCAGTCTGTGCCCACCAGATTTTCTGTATCTTTTATTACGAATATTTTGAGTTTTCTTGTTTTCCCGTGAAATTTTACATTTAGGATTACTTCTTCGAATTTTATACGCTTTCCTGTAACAGACTTACCAATTTTTTGTGTATGTAACATTGTTGGTCTATTAAACTTTCTCCATGTTTGTAGGTTAATTAACCTCAGATCTGAACCTGTGTCAAGTTGTAATTTTATCCTTGTATTTAAGATTTCAACTTCCACATATTTTTTTATGTTAGTATTGTCTTCGTCATGCATTCTAGTAGCTCTTATCCTACTAGTAAATTTTCTGTTCCTACATTGGGATGCTTTGTGACCCATTTTTCCACACGCAAGACAGTTTTTATATTTAAAACGACAATCCTTATTCCAGTGTAGTCTTCCACATCGATAACATGCAGATGGGGGCAGGGGTTTATATTTACTTTGATTTTCGTCATTATTTGCCCTGTACGTTGTACTTTTTTCATTATTATAGAATTTTCGTTTTTTTCCGGGGAGGGTGAAAATCTTTTTTCATTATTATAGAATTTTTGTTTTCTTTCCGGGGAGGGTGAAAAGCGTCAACTTTTGTTTAACTTACGAATATGTGATACTCCTGACTCCTCAATATCCTTCGAGTCTTTCTTTATACTTAGGCATTTTTGGCGATCTTCCGATAGTTTTTGTAGTGTTAATCCAGGTTCATTTTGCAGTTTTGAAAGCATTCTTTTGGGCATTTCACTATCTTTTGCTGAGACTAACCCTTGTACAAAAATAAGACACTTGAAATTGTCTGGAGTTAATTCTGCCTACTTGAAATCGTCGCAATGTTTATTCACGATTGCGGCGAACGTGGAATAGTCCTCATTTTCATCCTTTACGAGGTTAAGACATTTCCACCGTTTGTGAAAGAGTGACGTTTTCGGACTGAAAAGCTCCGTCAGGCATGTAACTGCTTCATCAAACGTTTGTCATTTGTCTTTTTTGCAAATTGTAATCCAAGAATTTTGTGTATTCTTCCGTTCCTAATTTTCTGAGTAATAGTCGTAGCTTTTTTGCTTCTGTCCAGTTTTGACAATCGATGTTGAAGATGTCTTCATGACGTCTGAAAAAGTCCCCGAAATTTTTATCCTTTTCTAGGGAATACTTGAATGTTTCTATCGTGTTCAATACTGCGTCTTGAGAAAAAGTCGCCTCTTTTTCAATATTTTGTTGTTGTGTATTACTCGCTACTTTTACAATTAACTCCTGGAGTTGTAATTGTCTTTCTTCATTTTTCATTTGTCTTTCATGATTTTCCTTCTGCGTTTGTAGTAATATTTTTTCCATTCTTTCTTGGAATTGTAATTTCTGTTCATTTTAGTGTTTAACAAGTTCTACTAAAATACTTTTAAAATCCTCCATGCTAAGAGTCTTACGAAAAACTCGATTTTCCGTATTTGAATCCTCGTAACACTTTGTTATCCAGTTGTTGTGGAAACTGGCGAAAACGGCAATTTTCTCTTTTGAGTCTCCGAGAAATGCAAATTCTTGTCGCCTAAGCTGTCGTGGTGAGAAGAGAGAATTTTTTCTTTCCGTGTAGGTCCCAATTTCTCGACACCAAGTCGTTGTGGTCGGCAAGGGAGAATTTTACTTTGTACTCTTCCTGTGTGAGTTCGAATTTCCTCGTCGCCAAAGTTGTTGTGGTCGACGAGAGAGAATTTTTTTTCTTCCGTGTGAGTTCGAAGTCCTCGTCGCCAAGTTGACGAGGGAAAATTTTGTCTTTTTTGTTGTGGATTCCGGGTTGAAATCCGTTACCAATAAATAACAAACGCCAAGAATGAATATAGGAAAATAATGTATTAACGTAATAATACAAACTGGTAATGCAGGTTAGTAGTTCCAGAAATACGTGTTAGTAGCCAAATATATATATACAGTCTTTGGTATTGAAGTATCGCTGTATGACTTCTTACTGAGTCTACCTGCTCGCTCACTGTGACCTCTACAACGCTGTTACCTCACCCTCACTTTTCCTGTTACCTACGACCTTTTACTCTGTCACTCTGGACTCGACTCTTCAGTCTTGCTCTGGCAGTAGTATAAGTATACACTGAGTGAGTCCATTTGTATAAAAAGGGGTGGACCCCTCAACAGTTCACTTCGTATTATGCTATTAGAAATAGTATAATTATATCTTACTCCAGAATTTAACAGCAGGCTTAATTGTGTTCTTTCTCTTTGAGGGGTCAAATACTCTACGAGAAGGAAAACTCATAATCTAAATGAAACCTGAAGAGGGATGGGTTATCTTACACAAGACAGGCCACGGCTGTAGTATACATAGTTCCCTTATGACCGTACTGGTTTACTGAACTTGTGACTTGACTGGAGCAAATAAGAGATGGAATTATTCTTTCCAAATGACATTAGTGCAATGTCAATTCAAAAGACGTAGACAGAATTTGAACTCGAGTCGCCAGTTCCAAATCCTGTGGCGATTCCCGTTACGACCCCATATATTCGTTAAGGGAATACAAAAAATTTAATCTTTTCCTTCTTTTTTTCTTCTTCTATATGCCGTATCCCTTTGCAACATTGGTGATCATGGCTCTCCACAATTTCTTGTTCTTTGTAGATCTTAACATTTTTTTTTCTTTTTGTTACCTCTTCTAAAATTTGTTCATTTGCTCAAGCTTGCTCGGTAGGTTATGTGTTGTTTCCCTCAGAACTTTTGCCTTCAATTCTTCCTACGCGAATCAAATTTTCCAAGCCCGCTTACCACATAAGGTGCTCACGAAACTGTCTCTTCTTGATATTAAGTATAAGTGTTCTTTCGTTGACATTGTCTCTAGAACTTTAGATGTCGTTGCTTACATGTTCGTTCCAGGGTAGTCACTCATGTTGAACCACATTTCTGTTGCTTCAGGTTTCTGTTTCATCTCTTAGGAAATTGTCCAGCATTCACTACCATATAGGATGACTGATATTACATAACAGTTCAATACTCATTTCTTTTTTTCTAACGAAATTTTCCTGTTGCTTAATACTGTACTTAGCTTTAGGGTAGCATGTTTCGCTATCCGAATCTTCCTTTGGATGTCAGTGTCGCACTTTCTATCTAATATCAAATTCTCTATTGTAACCTTTATATTACGAAAGATAATTGGATATTACGTGACCCATGAAGGAGTGATTAAAATTAAGAAAGAGAGATAGAGAAAGAACGAGAGAAGTAGCAGAAATAAAGGAATGAGGGAAAGAAAGGTGAGAAGATGAGTGAGAGGTGTAGAGAGACGATTCAACAGAGGAGAGCAAAAAGAAATCTGTATAAAATAAAAGGGAGCAAAACTTCTGGATAGAAGGAGAAAACCGTGAATAGATGTTCATCGTTGTTTTTCTTGTCTACCCGCCATCACGAGATCCACCCTTTTGCAACACCCCGCACGAAATAAATAAAATATGCCTCCCTTGTTAAAACCTGTTTAGCCTTCAAAGTGACACTTTCTTTTATAATTGACTGACTGGCGTTATTTCCGCCCGGGTAGCTTGTTGGGTGGTTTGAAATTCAATTAAAATTCCACCCCGTGTAGATTTTGTATTTAATCTTTCTTAAAGAAGTTTTTTTTTTTTTTTTTTATGTAGCATTGGGTCACGGTGACCGGCACAATCCTGCAATAATTCATAACTGTTCATATTAAAGCGATAACATTAATCTCTAAAGAAATAAAATCAAAGAAAATCGCCGTTGAATTTGTAAGGAAATTTACCCAAATCGGCTAAAGGTCAACTTGATGTGTTGCATGATAGCCAAAATGTTTTAAGATGGTTTACCGCTCTCCACTGCTGTCGAGAATTTAATAAGATAAATAAGAAATGGATTGTTCCGTGGGTGGGGATGGTAAACGATTACATTCCAGAGAGCAAAGAGTGTCATCAACATAAATATCCAAGAGTTGGGCTTTGCGCCGAAAAAAAAAAAAAAACTTGTTCCAGGATTGATTCTCCCACATTCTCCCACTCCTCCTACTCGTCTTCCCCCAACTTACATGTAGCGATTTTCCAAGCGTAGTTTAGATGTGGCACAAGGCCGAAAGTAGAGGGCACCCCGTGATGATCGAACTCACTACTCAGTTATAATTTTTCTAGCGAAACAAGCTTGCTAACCATTACACACTCTCAAGGTGCCTCCCACCAACACACGTGTATATGGATAGATATACTTGTAAAGCTAACGTTATGGAGCACCCGGTGAGGATCTGCATCACTAAAAAGTAGTTATAATCTATTCGAATATCTTTCTCACCGTGCTTATTGTAGCGTAATAGTTAAAGAGATCGTCTAGCAAATATAGAGTTCGATTCTTTTCATTTTCCATCCTCTGTTAAAACACGCACAGATCGCATTTGCTTGATGTTGACTTTGTCACAAATAACTTATTTTTATCGAACAAGAAAAAATAACCCAGCAACACCCTTTCCCGGGCACACACACAATCTATCACATTTTTAAATCCCGTGACAATGTGTACTGCAGCCACAGGCTGGTTTTAAATTCAGAGTTTCCCCTTTGCCTAGACCGGTTGCCTCCGCTGCTATTTACTGGGAGAGAAGAAGAGGATTCATACCTTTCCCAAGGTTATTAGCACGTAAGTAAATGTAATGGATACGACTGGAATTCGAACTCGGATCTACGATTCCTCAATCCGAACCGCTATCCATTACTCCATCGTGCCTCCAAATGTTCTGGCAAGCTAGATTGCCTTGTTTCACCGATTCAGACCCTTACAGCTAAAATCCATGTCATGTACACAGAATACTACCATCCTCATTCCTTTCTTATTCCAATGATAATAACGAAGTTCTATAGAGACAGTTTTTTTTCTTCCGAAGAACCGATGCTTTGTGCAACAAAGTCCCTAGTGGATGATCCTCGATTTACATTGTACTAGATTATATGTCTCTCTTACGATCTACCATAAATTTTATGCTGTTCTATTTTTCGTATTTTCTGTAAAACTATTGAAACTTCAAGAAATATTATTCTGCAATTAAAAAAATTAATTAGAAAACGTGCCGAAAATTTGCAAACACAAATACGTTGAACAACCAGTTTGAAAAAAAAAACATTGTAACAGAAATTTAATGTCTGTCTATATTTCTGAGATGAGGTATTATGTACACTATTTACATTATTGTAATAAATATGGAGACAAAGATAAGGACAATAGTCCGAATAATGTAAATAGTGGAAATTTAATGCTATATTTACATTTAATACTTTGAATCTAGTTTTAGAAGTTATTCATTCATTGATTTTACGAGCTGCATGTCTTCATATCAAATAATATCGACTTTTCCCCTCAGAATGTTCCATGAGTTTTCAATCTTGTTAAAGTCGAGCAAACAAATCTTCACATTTCCTTGCATTTTATTCAGATATTCTTTTGTATCTTTTATGTTTATCTCCCCCTTGAAGCCGGATTCCATGCGTGTCTTCAAGCATTAGTATACGACGTCATGATGTCATCTTAACCCTGTTGAACACACGCCGTGATACTCCACTTCTTCCCACCCCAAACATCACACCAGTAAAATATCAACCCCTGATTGTTTTCTTCTTTTTAAAAAAAAATCATTTCACCCCAAGCAAGGCGGGAATGCCACTGGAACACAGGGGGAGTGTTACAGAGAGGGAAGTCAAGAGAAAAGACTGGGTATAGATTCGTGGAAAGCATAAAAACTGAACTAACTTTATTAAATTTAAGTTTTGTGCAGTGCAAGCGTTTCAAATATTAGGTTGTTCGAAAAATAATATCTGATTTTAGAATCAACTATTATTTCTGAATTTATTTATTTAAATCGTGTTTAAATCCGTCGAAATAGAAAACCTAAACATTTCTGCCATTAAGTTATTTATGCTTTTACGATAAAACTCTAAAAGTTGGGACGCCAAAGATTCTTTAAATGCAGTTTTTGCTTCTTCTTTTCAAATCACAATATACTTGAAAAAGTCGTATTCAGTAGGCGGGAAATTAGCGGAATATGGTGGATGTTGCAATATCTCGTGTCCCAAGTCGGTGAAAGTCTGCAGAGTTAAACTGGTATCATGTGGCCGACCATAGTCATGAAGCAGTACTGGATCTCGTCGATTAATCAATGCTGGTCGCATTTTGTTTCACTGAATGTACATTTCAACTAATTGCTGTCTGTAATCTTAGATTAGATTCCAGAATGTTCTCATGGATAAAGCCAAACAGTCATAATAGTTTCTGTTGGTGTAATTTCGGTTTTGGAAATTTTGTGTCCATTTGTCCTGATGAAGCCATGGAACCAAACTTTTATGATTGTGATAAAGATATGACTTTCTCATCATAAGTCACTATACGATCAAGAATTGGATCTTTCAAATTTCTCAGATGCAAAATAGAACACACTTCAAAACATCGAACTACTTGATTTTCGCTGATTATATATTTAACCAATTTATCGAGTTTCTGCAGCTTGACAAATTTCTTGAGATGATCCGATATTGTTGAAATGTTGACCCACATTATCTAATATATTTCTCTGATATTTTGAAGCGGGTTTTGTTCGACTCGTCTTTTCAAATGTTGTTTGTCAATTGCAGAGGGACGTCCTGTACAACCTTAACCATCAAGGTTCGTATCCCCACTGCAGAACGACAAAAACAGCGCCGTACGGTCCCATCACAAGTGGATCCTCCCTACCTAACTCTCTGTTAATATTGGTAGCAGTTTGAGAAGCATTAAACTAATCTTGAACTCATACTAAAAATAATTGCAGTTTTTCTTTTCCATGTTCAAGATGAGGGGTATATACGGTTTTAAGTTAAATCCTGAAAGAGATTGATATAAAATTAAAAAAGAGTGTACTTTACTCAGTAAGAATAAGTTATATATTTTTGTGTAACTATGATAATAATAAAGTAAAACACAAGTGAGGCTTTTATTCTAAAATCGTACATTATTTTCTGAGCAACCTAATAGAAAGGACCTAACTAATGCGAAAATCAATATTTAAACTCCGTTTTTTTTAAAATGTAGCATAATAAGAAATACATAACACCTTCAATTGCGAAATAACATTTCTAACGTTGGATAGTTTTCTTTTTCTTTTTATACGTATGTGTTTATGTTTTGTTTCTGTTTTCTCCATTCTAGGTTCATTCTTTATCAATCATTTTGAGTGCACATCAATAATTGTTTAGGGTTAAGTATAGTGTTAGACACGTTTAATGATAATCTCTTCAGACCAAATTTTACAAAAATAAATGTACTTCAGTTTATTCAGACACAAAGAAAAAAAAAGAAGACAGAGAAAAGAGAAAAAGTATAATTTTTTGATATTAAAAGGGGAAAGTTAAACTATTAAAACCTTTTTCCTTTTTTTTTCTGAGTTCACGAAATAAATTATCACATGATCGAATGGATTTTATATATTCTATATTAATTATATATATATATATATATATATATATATATATATATATTATAAATTAATTGATTTAAAATATGGTAATGCTCCGTAAATTTACATTGAGCACTATTTTGTAAAAATAAAAATATCTATAAGAACACCGGATTATATATCTTACTGCTCTTTCTTTCTTTTTATATATATATATATATATATATATATATATATATATATATATATATATATATATATATATATATATATATATATATGGGGTGTGTGTTTGTAAATAGATAGATAGATAGATGACCTATGAACTATCACGTATTAAAAAGTTGAAATGATAAAAGAGAACTGAAAATTCGTATATATTTGTGTGCGTGACTGAAAGAGCGACAGATTGAGTGAGAGAAAGAGATAGAAAGTATCGAATCAACCTTAGAAATATCGATACAAGCAGGCCTAGAATGTTAAATTATTCGATCAATAGAAAGATCCCTTAAACGCAATGTGGCATAAAAAATAATAAACCAAATAAAACAGGAAGACATATTGAATCATCGATCATATTCATATGTGAAATATATGAGATACTCAGCAAATTCATTAAAAAATTCGGGATTTGGGGCTTTTAATATCTTATATTGTTTATGTATTTGATGTCCTCGGGAATATTTCCGATGAGATGTTCGTTTTAATATCAAATCAGTAATCGACATAAGATTAATAAAAATTTGCAGTTTTACAGACATGTAAAGAGTTAAAAAGATACAGTGATATTAATAATAATAATAATAATAATAATAATAATAATTATTATTATTATTATTATTATTATTATTAATATTATTATTAATGGCGTAGTAGTTGGTTTTCGATAAATTGGCTTATAAATTTGTATGCATAAATATATATGTGAAGTATTCGATGTTGATCTGTTTAATACACTCAGTATCTATATCTCCATTTCTGCGCAAGAAACTCACAAACGCATATACATAACCCTTTCTGTATATATATATTCCGTTGTGCATATATATATATATATGTGTGTGTGTGTATGTGTGTGTGTGTGTGTGTGTGTATGTGTGTGTGTTGATATATGATATTTTGATAACGCGTTCCGCCTTCATGTATTCGCCCTCAGGCCTGAATGAAAGTTAAATCTGCATGTGTGTGCTTTCTTTATATTGAAACCACTATTGCCCTTTTGCTAGGTTGGCGTCTTCCGGTCGCGATGGAAGAACAAGCATTCATTCATTCTAACCTGAAGACGTCAGCGTAACTTACTAACGAAGATGAAACGCGTTTTCAGTAAAAACTTTTTTTTTTTTTTTTTTGTCCTTTTCTTCACATTTGTTCGAATTCTATATCCTACTAACACTAACATATATATATATATATATATATATATATATATATATATATATATATATATATGTGTGTGTGTGTGTGTGTGTGTGTGTGTGTGTGTGTGTGTGACAGGTTTCGTTAAATAATTTAGACATGTTCTCTCTACTTATTCTTGATAGGATCCTTTCATATTCACGGATAACCGTTTTTATTTGTTTATTGAAAGACGATAGGAAAATGCCTTGTTAGTTATTGTATTTATGCTCCGAGTATTTTTACGCGGATTTTGGTGGACAGATATGTTGTTGTAAATGTTTAGAAATATTGGACGTATTATTCCTATGAAGACTTAGCCTACTTGAAAGCGTCATTGTAGTGTGTCCAACATAGATATTATTTTTATCGTTGGAGATACAATCTCCCAGAAGAGATTTAAATTAATAAACAATGCTTGTCTTCAGCAACACGCTAGTGGGCGAGGAAGAGTCATTATGAATGATTTTATTAGATATCGTGAATTAAGTGTTGGATATCATTAATTTTATTTTATTTACTAGGATCTATAGCTGTTATTATGTTTAGGATATTTTCGTCTTGTTTATAGTTAACATGCATTTGGTTACTTTATAAAAAAGTTGATATGTTTAGCGTTTGATGGCGGAGTATTATATTCTATTTGTTTTGTATAAAGATCTCTTATGGACATAATTGTCTTGGAATTGTTTTTGGAGTTTATGTGTTTCTTCCGTATTCTTGACTAATAAAAGATATCGTCTTTGGTTGATAGAGGGTTTTTTTTTTAAATTGTTAAAGATATCATTTCCGAGATTGGACATATAGAAATTGCTAAAAGTTGACAGAGAAAATGGACCAATGGAGTTGTATATATATATATATATATATATATATATATATATATATATATATATATATATATATACAAACCTATATATATAAACGGATCGTCAGGGAAATTGGCTAACAAGGCAAAGGGAAACACATTTATAGGTAAAATCACGTGACAAAAAAAAACAAAAAAAAAACACAACAACCTAAGTGTGGCGGGGGGTTAAATATTTATTCAACAAAAAAAAAAAAAACCTCAGTGGAAAGTCATTAACGGGAAAAATGTCTAATTTAATAGCCATGATTTTTTATGTCTACATACATTGAGAATTTCAGTTTTAGAGTTCAATAGTTGGTTAGGGCGATCATATAAAGCTATGGCTAATTTCTCCTCAGCACATAATTTGCAAAATTTATGGCCTGCTTTATATTTTTGGCATTTTTTTAATATTTCCCATTTAAGGATGGGGTTAAACCATTATAACCATACGAGTAGTTTTAAGAATGCAAAAATTAAACATAGTACTACGCTATCTACCTACGTATGGAAAATCAAACAAGATAATATAGACCCCATCCTTAAATGGGAAAATAATAAAAAATCATGGCTACTAAATTAGACATTTTTCCCGTTAATGACTTTCCACTGAGGTTTTTTTTTTTTTTTTTTTGTTGAATAAATATTTAACCCCCCCCACTTAGGTTGTTGTGTTTTTTTTTTTGTTTTTTTTTTGTCACTATAAATGTGTGTTTCCCTTTGCCTTGTTAGCCAACCTTTCCCTGATGATCCGTTTAGGTGAAACCTAGGTAGGTTTGTCTGGCTCACTAGGTGTATCTAGGTCTGCTCTACGGTTGTATTGAGCTCTTTTGTTAGTTAGTTGTTACTCGTATCGGGGTTTTTTTTTTTTTTTTCAGACCTGCATCTGTGAGATTTTTTGTCGGCAGAAGTTTATGTTTGTAGCTCTTTCTTTTTTTTAAAACCTTTTTTTTCCCTCGAAATTGATTTGATTAACAAATCAAAAATTCGAGGGTTTTTCAAACGAGTCTAGTTATTTATATTTATATATATATATATATATATATATATATATATATTTATATATATATAAAAGAATAGGACATCGGTAGTGCAGTTTGGCAGTAGTGGTGACACTAACGATATATTGTACGTATAAATAGAGATATATTCTGAAAATTAAATCACGTTCTGTCCAATTTTTTATTGCTTTCCTTGATTGGTTTGTTTATACATTCTTAATTAGGTGAAGATGAAGATCACTGTATACATATCTCTTTTTCATATACTCCCATGCTTTTCTCCCTCTCTTTATCTCTCTACTTATGCACATGTATGTATATACATGTAAGAATATATATATATATATATATATATATATATATATATATATATATATATATATAAGTTATTGAACTTGTCTATTTGTTTACAGACGCTCACGCATACAAGCGCACTCATGCTAACATGTTGAATTAATGGATTAATTCTGGCAGAATGATTAAATAATGAACACGTAGCAAAGATTTTCCAGTCAATGAGAAGAACAATACCGAATTAAAACCTGGTGTTTGTAGAATATTCACTTCTCAGTTTCAGTCTTTGTGGAAATTGTGGCTGGTTCTAAACCGGACTTCGACACTATAATCACATTTTATGAGTGTATGACAGATTAGTTCTAAAAAAGAAACTGACTATTCGGCCCTCATACGTTGAAAGATCGGCGGACAAATATTGAGTTCAATCATGTAACAGAATTTGGTCACTCGCTGTTGACATCAGTGTCAACACACTCTATCCTGGATATAGAATACTTTACTGTATAAATATAGTACACTTTAAAACTATATTTTATTACACACACACTCACACACATACTTGACAAGCCTGAAGTGATTGAATGAGTGGGTGGCGGGTATTGAAAATAACTCGCTAGTGTTGGTACAACAGATTTTAACCGATTCATATATATATATATATATATATATATATATAAATTTATAAATGTAAATGTAAGAGAGAGTGGAATTGTACAGCATTTGTTTTTATCCCATACTTGGAGATTTCGCCTCCTTTGCGATGGAGCCATTTTTATTTTATTTTAAAACATGAACGACAACAACAACAACAACAACAAAAACAAACAAAAACATCCCCAACACAAACGAAAATATTTCGGAAAATTGGTTTTAAAAACTGAAGATTTGATCAGACGAATGAGATGGAAAGCCGTTTCTTCCTTCTTGATCATGATTTTTAGAATAAAATTGATTTTTTCGGATTCAAATGTTTTAAAACTGCACTTCTGATTGAATGTTTATATGGTTTTGAAAATGATCTTTTAGCCATCATCAATAGCATCTCTTTTTAAGAGACATTTAAACTGTATTGTAAAAGACATCATTATGTCGGACAAATTATTTGTTAATTCTGATAAAACAGCTAATTTTTATAAGTTTAATCCTAAAGAATATAATGTTTGTATCAAAAAAACAAAAAAAAATAAAACTTACACAGTGGTGGATAATAACACTATTTTTGTTGATAAAATTGATACTGCTAGTAGAACTATTATTGACAGACTTAAAATACGCAATAGAGTAAGCTTTTTACCAATAAATCATATGTTCTGATTAAAGATCATAAACCGGATTTTGAAACTAAACTTTCTATGAGGATTATCAACCCTAACTGAAAGTGGAAGGATTAGCAAGGTTATCTTTGATAGAGCCAAAAATCAGATTAAACGGCGACTTGGACTTTTACGTTGAACTGATACAAATGATGCCATCAATTTGTTCAAAGGGTTAATTAATAAGATGAACTATTCTTTCATCCAGTTTGATATTGTGGACTTTTACCCATCGATTTCCAAGGACCAGTACGACTTAGCTTTGGATTTTGCTAAATAATATTCCAATATTTCCAGCTTTGAATTGGATATAATAATGAACTGCCGAAGATCTGTTCTTTATTCACAATAATGAACAGTGAGTTAAGAACAATTCTTATGATCACTTTGATATTTCTATGGAATCATTAGATTCTGCAGAGTCTGCTGACCTGGTGGGTTTGTTTATTATATATAATCTAAGTGCTTATGAGGATGTTAGTGTTGATAATATAGTTTTATATAGAGACGACAGTCTTATGTTAGTAAAAATTAAGGTTGACAAATTAAGGTTGACATATATATATATATATATATATATATATATATATATATATATATATATATATATATATATGTATGTATGTGTGTGTGTGTGTTCGTTTCTCTCTCTCTCCCTCCCTCCTCTCTCTCTCTCTCTCTCCTCTCTCTGTGTGTATGTGTGTGTGTGTGTGTGTGTGTTAAAATTTATATAAGCTCGGAAAAGAAAAGATACGGACTGATTTTGATAATCAGTTATTTCCAAAGTTTAACTGTGTATATAAGGAAAACTGAACATCGAATTGCACCCGTCTCGCATTTGAGGTAAATACAACTGGAAATGACTGTATGCACGGTTGTTAGCAAAAGGGAACAGCCCAACATGCAAATTACAGACTGGAGATATCGAAATCAAACTGGTGCAAGAATTTAGATATCTGGAAAACGTTTTAACAGAGGACGGAAAGTGCGAAACAGAAATGCGAAGGTGCATTGAGATAGCGAAAGAAGCCTTCTAAAAGCTAAACAAAGTATTTAGAAAAATAAAAAAAATATATCGTTAGCAACAAAGAAAAAGTTCTGAACTGTAATGCAGTATCAATCCTCCTATATCAGAGTGAATACTGGACAATCTCCTCACAAACATTAATTTAGTTTCCTTTCGTAATATTTATAAAGAAACAGTTAATCTTAGCATTAACATTCGAAAGATCAGAAATATTAAAATCTGAAGTGGAAACGGCAGTGATCAAAATTGCATTGCAATTTCAAATTAGAAATATCAAAATGAAGCTATTAGAATGATTTAAATATCTGGGAAGTGTTTAGGAGACGAAGAAAAGTGCTACATTAAAACCGAATGCGCATTGGGATAGTTAAAAATACCTCCCAAAAAG
>CAHIKZ030001776.1:22500-32500 GCA_903632075.3 Acanthosepion pharaonis | reverse complement strand
CTTTGGCGTCAATGGCTGATGACATCTCAGGCTAATTTTGTCTTTTTGTCTTTTCTCTTAAAACTTATTCCGTTATCCATTTGCTCAAGCTCACTACGTTTTTTTATGTTTTATTTTCCTCTGTCTCTCTTGCCTTCAATCTCTCCTATGCGTATCATATTTTCTCAGCCCTCTTTCCGCATTATGGGACCTAGATATTTCAACAACCTCTTCTTGTTTCCTTTTTGTTTCCATTTTCTCTAAAACTTCGTCGTAGCTCACATATTCGATCAATGGTATCCTCAGAATCCTTCTGTTGAACAACATTTCTAATTCAGCTTAAATCAGGTGCAGGCTATTAGGATCGGTCTCTATAAACTAATGTTATGAAACATTGTTGTTATTACTCTGAATGATAATGAAAATACTTCAGATAAAATTTATCAAAAAAAAGCGTAGAATTTTACAAAATCTTTATTTTGTCTAAATTTCGTTATCAAATTTTAAAACTTAAAACTGTGTCTTCATCATGACTTCATATTTCCCTAAAGGATGTCAAAGTTTGAGTTATTCACTTAAGATATGATTTATTTTAATGAGTGTCACAAAATATTTTTTGATATTTTATATTAAAAGTTATATTGAAAGGTATTCAATTAAAATAAACTTAACCAGTCTATCAAAATAAGATGTAAGCTCAGTGAAATACAAATCGTTGAAATCGAAAGTGGAATAAGTGTCAAAACCTTTGAAAAAATACATATTCATTTAGTATGGAAAAAAAAAATTCTGAAAATTTTCGACTCATTACGAGTTCTGGACACGAGCTGCTTACAGCAAAAAACATTTTTTCCCTGTTTAATTTAAGTTTCTCTCTAATCATATATTTCCTTGCTGAAAGTTTCTGAGAATATTTTTATGTTTCTACAATTGAAGATATTTTTATGATGTATTTACTTTTGGTGATAGGCGATTTGACAAAATTTGTGCTTGACGGACGAAATATCTGAGGTGTTCTTTGTAGGAAGAAATTAGCTGGCTTCGGATCTGGGTTGATCTCTCATAGTAGTTCAAACTGGTTGGCGTGGCGCTCCTCCTGCTAACTGCTGCTGACTGACCGTGACAGGTCTCTTCCCTGGCCTCCTGTTGACTGCTAGTACTTCCCCGTGTGACCCTTTTTATGACGTTTTTTAATGGCTTAACAGGCTCTAAAAACGACGCGGGTATAATTAGGAGGGAAGCATTTTTATTGGTCGAAAAATAGAAACACTTTAAAATATTATTTTATTTTTCGATCGGAACTCGTGCGTCGGGCCTATGCGCAAACAACAATAGTGGTCATTTTGTGACGGGGCCTTGTCCCGTTCACATCCGGCTCTCACTCTTGAGCATGTTAATTTATTTGCAGGCAAATCAGCCGAGATAGGTCTTATTTTATTTTATAACAGATGGCTCTGAATAGATCCCAGCGAGTTCAACAAACCAAAACCACTGAAAGTTTGTGAGTTTCGTGCCATCAAGAATAGTATCAAATTTAACCAATTACAGGGAACTTTTCAGGCCATATGAAATGGGTATTTGTGTATATTCTACGGCCAAAGGTTACTGCCTCAACCCACTGGATTATGATTCTATCACTAAAATGAAATTATTTTATTTATTTTTTGTGTTTGTTTATCGGCATATCAAACACTATGAGTTTTTTTTAATACCGAAATCTAAATATTTTATACGCAAATTTTATTTTTACCTTCGAGATATAATAATGGTTTTAGTAATATAAGTCTTATTAATTAACACAAGAAGGGCGAAGGGGTGGATTCATACCCTTCCCATGGGTATTTGCCCGTAAGTGAATATAACGAACCCAACGGGAATTGGATCTCGGCTCTCCAATTAACAATTCTGAGTCATTATCCATTCCCCAACACACATAACCACACCCAAGCTTACAGCACCTGGTATTCCCAAGCGGTCACCCATCTAGGTACTGACCAGGATCGACGTTGCTTAACTTCGGTAATCATACAAGAACCGATGTTTCAACGTGAGTTGACGTAAGCAATTATTTTAATAACAAATACTTTAAAAAAAATCAGCAATTTTGATCAAAAAATTAACTCGTTAAAAAAAGTTGCTTCAGAGACCCCCCCCCCCCGGATTAAGGATTCTAAAGTTTAAGCTTCATTAAGCCAATAGTTTTTCCACCACTGTCTGGTTACTTTTAGCAAAATCTGTATAGTTTGTCATTTCAGTAGCCTCTCAAAATGTCAATTTTTCCAACCATTTGGCAAATGTCTTTGACACTGTTTCAAGTTATTCAGTACTTACTCATACTACTATAATTTTCTTATTCTTCAATGTTATTCAAAGAGTTGACATTTATCCAGGTTTTCGCTATGCGTTAAGTTGATATGGTCACATCCACTGTAGAACACAGCTTTTTTTTTTCTATAACGAACAGAATAGGTGATTGGTCTGTAAATGATAGTCACCCTGAAAATATCTACGACAGTTTCGAAATCCTTTGATATTATTTGCGTTTTTGAATGACAGAAGGTAAGTAAATCCGGAATAGTTTTAAAATCGTGGAAAAAAGTGTAAAAATGAAATAATAAAAATGAAAGAAAATAAATAAAAAAGCATGACAAAAAGGAAACTATATGAAGAGAAAGGAATAAGCATCAGTCAGAGGAAAAAAGAAAGAAAACTGTTTTTCTTGTGCAATCAACCGTGAATGGAAATGGTTTGGAAATAAAAGAAGAAAAAGTCTTGAATGAGCCGCTCTAATGAGAAAATAAAGACAAGCGTATCAGCATGACAATCACTGTTTGCTACGACCCCCAGGCAAGAACACATTTCCACACGCCCTTTCCTTTGCAGGTCGCGAAATCTGACAACCAAACAAATAGAGGATTTAAAAAAAAACATGAAGAGATTTACGTTTTCCAATAGCGACAATGGTTTCCAAAAAGCACAGTTGAACACCAGAGACTTAAAATTTAATTTGTTTTCCATTATTTCAAGTAAAATCAAATGAAAGAAAGCAGGAGAGGAAAATTGGTTACGGACAGAAATACCAGCTGCGAGGCTAGAAAATTAGAAGATATAAAACAAGAACAAGGATGAAAAAGATACTAATGTAAGTTAGAAATGTTGGAAAATTAAGTAAGAAAAAAAAAGATCAGTAAAAATAAGCAGAATAAATTGACTGTGTTCATTAAATGAGATTCTGACCTCGTTTTAAAAGTGTTATTAAATTCAATCGTCGCTGAACAACATGGACAGCATCCCACTCTAAAGGGGTTAATGTTACTAGCAAAAACAAAACAAAACTATTCTTTCCCTAAGCGTAAAAATGACAGTCTTGAATGAAATTCGAACTCGGTTCCTAACCTGTATTTTGATTCCACGGCAGGTAGTAATGGCAACGAGCATAATATTAATATGAGAACAATAAAGTTAATTGTATTTATTGCTCTATTGGATCGAGGCTACGTAAATATTAGTCTTTAAAATTTGAGTGTATAAACATTTACTTGCTTTTTTTGGTATATGTAAATATTGATCCTTTATATTTGAGTCGGTACCTCCAATAATTAAGTGTACCTAAGGTTTAAATGTACTTTCGTAAATGAGAAATATTTCTTGACATTTTCTTGTTCGTATCAGTTGAAAGCTGACGGGTTAAATTTTGTAATTCCAGAAAGCAAAATACTGTGATGGATTTCAAATAGAAATTTGAAGGATTTTTAGTCGATTCATTAAAACAAAAAACAACAAAAAAAAAAACAATGGAAACGGCTATTTTAATTTGTATAAAATTAGCAAATTAAAAATTAAATTAATTTGTTCTGAAACTAATATTACTTACTTATAGCATAAAATTTTCTATGCAAGCATTTCTTGACCACAGCGTCTTGTTATTTTCACGTCACCATCGATAAATTGATGGTCGAAGGTGTTGATAGGTTAAGTACGGTGGACCAGAATTGACATAAGTTTACGAATTCTAAGTAAAAACGATTTGTTTTCGCTTTTTATTTACCAGGTCATTTTTTAAAATTAACAAAATACTTTAAGAAATTATCTAATATTTTATTGATTTCTTTTTAGGTATTAATCTCACAATTGAAGATGCTTTCTGCAAAGATAATAAAATTAAGAATACTAACAAATTTCTTAAATTAATAACATTTCATAAATTACTGTGTTACCTCTAATTTTTTAATCCTTTCTGCAACGTTCGAAATTTTAGTTAATTTTCTTGCGTCAGCGATGTACACATTTGAATTATTTTTTGTTTCAAATCAGAACATTCTAGAAAGAAGTAAAAATAAAATTAAATATAATAAAAAATATTTTGGCCTTTCCTCTTAATAATAACGTAAACATTTTGACGATAAAACATTGTTTTTATTAAATTTGGAGCCTTTTTCATTATGGTTTGATCTTTTTTCAGCGAATTATTCGAGCTATCTATATTGGAGTGTATAAATATTTACTTCGTTCGATGATACGTAAATATTTGTCCTTAAATATAAGTATACACTAAAAATAACGCTTAAAGTGATGACACTCACACACACGCACGCACACACATACATACATACATACATACATATACATATATATATATATATATATATATATATATATATATATATATATATATATATATATATAGTTAATTCCAAAGAAAAGAAAAGGTTTAAAACGATTTTTTTAAAAAATGAAATCAAATCCTTTTCTTGAAGATTATATCTTGGTTTTAATTTCAAGCTAATAGAGTAAATGTAATATTTTCAATAAGCAAAATACTTTGGTGTATTTCCGAACAAATTTAAATTGATTGGAAAGAGTGTTTTTTATTGATGAAAATGGATTATTTTAGCCATTTTTATCCGCATTTACAAATCTGTCAGTATAACGTAATTATCTTTATTAAGAAATCTTTCGAAAATAAAACATACTTCTCTGAACCTTTATTTGAGGAAGATCATCGGATTCAAAGTTTAATTAATCTGATTTGCAACAAATTTGCAACTGTTAGTTTAAAATGTCACTGAAATGCTTTGTAACACGTAGTTGGGTGTGAAGTCTTGACTACTATCTTGCTAGCTTTATGTTTGAACATTATTTCACCGGGGGAATTATCTGTAAAAATTAAATGAGGAATATAAGGTGATCGACTTTATATATATAACTACTCAGTAATCTTTAAAAACTATGAAAATAGTCTGAGTAATCTCATGTTTTCTTAAAATTTATGTGCTTTAAACATTAAACATAATAATAACTAGCAGAACTCGAACAGTCTACCCCAGTGAGCGAAATAAAGGATTCAGTTCATTCCAAGGCCGGAGCGTACAACGGCCGAAACGTTGTAATAAATATGGCGATCAAAACGGAATAGGCAATTATTATTAGGTATTTTCAGGAGACTCTAAATACTTCTTCTTCTTTCTTACTTTTTCTCACTGAAACCAAGTAGCGCCTCTGATATGTCTATTCCGTCTTTCCACGGGATCGAAACTGATTAGTACATTATCTATTAGGAAGTGACAAGGCGTAACGGTCGTACTAACTAAGGAAGGGACAAGCAGAATTATAAGACATAATTTTTATTATCAAGTTCAGCGTGAATTCTGACCCATTTGTTTAATATTTATTAAGTTACAATTGTATCAGATATTGCCTTTTTCCTTCAGTATAAGGTATTTTAATGTAATTTTCCTAAATTATAACATGTTACGATGCACTGTTATTAGTTATGTTGGCGTAATAAAAAAAAAAAAATTAGGCACCCACAAGCAGAAAACTGACCAGTACAAGACAGATATGCGGATAGCGTGTCGGTCATCGGCGTACAAAGCAGAGTTTGAATTCCCTCCTAGTCTCTTGTGTTGACTTTTTTGGGAAAGGCATAAGCGCCATCTCACCTCTCTATTCACCTCCCCAGCTAAATGATTAAATAGCAGGGTAGCTTGGCCTATTGAAACTTTGGTGCCCGTCAGTTTAAGAGTAGGACAACCATAAATTGAAAATTGTGCAGAAAACAAGAAGAGATTCTTCCCCCATTATTCGCACTCCCATTATTCGCCCCACCCCTACAAACCATATCAGTTCACAGATAATAAAAACAGTATATGTGGAGAGTCATAATCGCCTAGGTTCTGGCGGGAAACGACATTTTAAAAAATAATACAAACAATCTGAAAAATAAGCAACGTCCATTAAAGTAATCGAGAAGAGGAAATGTTTACGTTGGCAAAACCAAAAATTGTTTTTGTAGGAGGATCTTCCACTGGGAAACTTGTCTCTGTTTTAAAAAATGGCAAACGATTTTCATTACACCTGGCTATAATGGTGCAAAAAAAAAAGCCTAACCAGCAAAGTCGAATATACTCATTTGCGGTTTTCTATTATTTAGACAAGGCTAACAGCCATGAAATTGGATTTTTGCAAAGATTTTACTTGCAGATGATTAATTGTGTTTTTCTCTTTTAACGAGGAATTTGATTCTAGCGAAATTAATTTCGGTTTGCTTTTAACTTATTCGGATTTTTCTATTTTTCCCCAAGGTTTGACTTTACTTGTGTTTAATTGATTCTAGTCTTTGTTTGGTGATACATGACCACATGGAAAAGCTTTCGAGAACGGAGGAACAAGATTCGACAATTTGCTTAGACAAGAACTAGCACGCAGCTACAAACCCACACTTGAACTTCTTTCATTATTTCAAGAATCGATGTACTGTTTTTCTTAAAATATTTTAGCCAAGATCTTTCTTGGCGTTTCTAAAAACAAAAAATAACAATAATCTTTCTTCAGTTATTCCAGTTTTCTTGTTGCTTCCAAAGAGTCTTCCAATAACTTGGACCGATTTTAAATGTGAATTAATTTTAAGCATCTAAGAATTTTTTTTCTTTCAGATTTGACAGGCATTTGGACGATATTATTTTTCACACATAATTGCCATGACTTAAATAACATGATCCAATAAAGAAACAAATAAATTCTCACCAATAACACTGATTTATTTACTACTGATTTTGATCCGTCTTAATGAAACACCCTTTATTTAGCCTAATGATTAAGTCCGTTGAAAATTAATTAATCATCAACTAACTGCTAAGAAAGATGAGCGGGCTGCACACTAATGTGAAACTTCAGGAATATGTTTTCGATTTTCATTCAGTTTTGATTATAGCACAGCTGTATGGCTTTAATCAATGTTATATGAAATATTAATGGAAACAAAACAGCCGGAATATTGTGAGAAATACAACAAAAATAAGGATACTAGCATGTATAAATCATAGAATAATGAATATTTTTTGAATGACAACATTTTGCTTGCAGCTCTAACTTGTTGTTTAAATTCTGATCAGCTAAATAAACGTATTTTATTTATTACTAGCTAAAAAGTCGCAATTAGAGCTAGCTCCTATGGAGGTCTAACTGGGGCTCCGGCCAAAACCTAAAGGAACCTCTGGTCCAGCTTAGAAAACAGCAATGATAATTATGGAGAAATAACTTGGAATTCCTCAATTATCTCTATGGAACTTCAAAACCTCACTTTGACTCTTATAAGTCCAATTCCGTCCAAAAGACTGATTTGGGCCGAAATTGCAATTCAGACCGAAAATTGAGTTATTCAAATCACAAACTCCGCCGAACTTTAATTGAGAAACTCTGCGGGATTTTAAAATCTCACGTCACGAAGCGTTTCATTTTGGTAGAAATAAAATTGATCTCTTCAATTCACAAGTAAACTAAATTTAAAACTATTATTTATTAATTCACATTTTTTTTAGTTATTTTAAACTCAATATAAATTTTAAAATTACTAATTTTTTACAGTTATTTTAAGATTTGAATTTTAAACTGTTTCATCCTCATCCGGGCACAAATCCCAATGTTGGATGTTCAAGCAACAGATGTAGGGTAGATTTACAATCATGGAATCATCCTGATTATGAAAAGGTATAATATGTCTATGAAGACCGAGGTATTGTAGTTTCACACATAAGGACGGATAGACAAAATGTTGATATATATTTTTTTTAGTTTAGAAGATTGAACTAATAAATAACTCTACTCTAGGTTAGAGGCGATAGAGAAATGTAATTGTAGAAAATACTTGCGGACACATAAAACGACATATTGAAATAACGAACGTAAATCTGACTGACCACGCCTCTCTAGTATTTATACTACAAGTCGCCTGGATCGGCTATTTAGCAGCTTCCTCTCTACGTATAATTTTCTTATATCCTAATGCTCACAGCCTGAAAAGTTTAAGACGAAAATGTGCTTGCGGATAAATCGTCGAATTATCCTTTTTAAATCTCTTTTCCGCCAATAATTTTGGGAAAAGCGTTTTATTTTCAGTCGAAAATTTGTAATTGATTTTAACTAAGAAACTTAGGTACCTTGAAGTATCCGAGGGATGGCTAACTCCTCTACCAGAGGCATCATTTGACAACTGAACGCGTTTCAACCTCAAAAGTGCATAAGAATAATTATAATCGATGTATAAACACGTCTGTAGCTGATTTTTGAATGTTACGTTTTGGACGTGTTTATTCGCCCGTGTCTGAAAAAGGAACTTTCATTAAAAATGTATATACACGTCTACACCTGGAAAGCGATCTTAGATTGCCAGTTTCTCAGAACTTCCGTTATTTTCTTACTGGACTTAAATCTTTCTTGTGAGGCCATCTTGAGAGAATTAGAAGTCATATAAGAATTCATTACTGGAGACCGCAGTCTTAACAGCATAAGATATGATACAATGTATCTAATACAGAAAGGAAACTATAGAACAACGAGAAAAGATAGTAAAAGAAATGGAGAAAAAATGATGAAACCTCGATTTAAAGATGGTTGCAGTTATAACTGTCAGTAAAAAGGACAACAAACTACGAATTGGAGAAAATTTAAATTCCGGAGGCTTTTTAATAGAGAACGGAAAATGTGACACCCAAATCTGAAGGTGCTTGAAATAGAGAAAGTAGCCTTCCAAAAGTTAAGCAAATTATTAAGATCCACTAGAAAAGAGAAACGAAAATGTCGTGCAATATCGGTCCTCTTATATAGCAGTGAATTCTGAACAATTTCCTTACAGAAGAACTACACGTTGTAATCTGGATTGGTTAAGCATCACACTTTAGCAAAATCTTTTTTTGATATGAATTTACTTTTTATTGCTTTTTATGACTCTTTCTCAATGTTTTAAGCAATGGCACATCTAGGAGCAAATGAAAATTTCACGACACGCTAAGCAACATTTTTAAAGGGTATACATTTAAATGTTATGAAATAAAACCATAGTTTTTTTTTGTTTTTAAAAATAAATACACAAAATTTCAAATTTCTTTATTTCGCTGTTTCTATTCAACTATTTGGGTAGTTTATTTGGTGCAAAAACTATGGCTGGTGTTTTTTCGCGATTTCTTCAATATTTCGCGACACACTGAAGAGGATCGGTTCGCTTGAGAATCACTGCTCTATGTCAACTGCTGATGCATTAACAGTCATTGCTGAAAGAGTCTGTTAAAATTTTTAAAATCGTAAAGTTTTATCTGAAGTATTTCAAGTTAGTTCTATTTTCTAAATGTCCAGAATTTGTTTTTTTTTTTTAGGGGTTTCAGGTTGAAAGGTTATGATATTTCTGAACAAATTTTTGATCTGATTCGTTCTTTTTTGTTAAATGTCATTCTTAGAAATTTTGGACCCACTTTGTTCCTAATTTTCATCAACGACCTTCCTGATGTCATCAGTTCTCAACTTACTATCTACGCTGATGACACCAAAATTTACTCCTCTTCTCCTAAACACAACTGCCATCTTAATCGTATGAGAGAATCTGTTTGCCTTCGATCAGTATGGCTCAGACTTGTGACTTCTCCGGCTTATGTTTCTGATGACATCAAGTGAGTATATTATACTGTATAAGTTATTAGGTCTGAGTCTAGGAAATTTTGTTCACTGTGTTGTGCTAGATAGTTTTTTT
>CAHIKZ030001776.1:0-15000 GCA_903632075.3 Acanthosepion pharaonis | reverse complement strand
TAAATCCTCAAGAATTGTTTCAAGGATATCAGGAGTAGATTCGATAAGGTTCAAACAAAATTTCAACTAGGCACGTTGCTCGAATTTCTCAACCACAGTAAAGATTTCAGAGCCGTTGATGGGAAGGATAAAAATGGCCGTTCTTTCGAAAAGTTGCCAGAAGTGAACCTTCTTCATATATTTGGAACACAGAGGAAATGTATGTGTTTCGATTCTGTGGAAATAGCAGGACCTGTCCTAACTGCAAATGTCTGAATTGCTAGAATTAAGGATTGTTTTTCCTCAGGTTTGCAAAATTGAATCTATGTAGAAAAAAAATAAAGTGCAGATTGGAAATCAAGTCGCCCATAAGCATTCGCTCTCTGTCATGCCTGAAAAGTGACGCTTAACTAGTTCCAGCCCAGAATCACAACAATACTTCCGTGTTTGGTTTAATTTGACTATTATAACGATAACGTATGGCTGAAGGATTTAAGAACATTCCGGAAGGATAGAATTTATTCCGTCGTTGTTTTAATTTGGTTGGTTAATTATGCTTAGCGGCATATCAACACCTCTATGGGTTATTTAATGCCGAAATCTAAATATTTTGAACTCAATGACACGGCTTCAACTACAGATAAAATGTATTTTTAGTCATTTTGCTATAAAATGTATTGTTAATTATTTTAATATAAATAAGTATTCCTGGTAATTTTATAAAAATGAATTTTTATATTTTCATACTGTTTTCTAGGGGGGGGGGTAATTATTTGCCTATAGCTGGGACCCCAACAGGTGCTACCACCATACTAAAGGGTGAATCAGGGAACAACAACAATTAAGAGTTTGTTCAATGCTCGTCAAGACCTCCAATCTCCGACGTCTTGCTGCTGGTTGTAGTTTATCGTCATAAACAGGATTCGCTGATTTGAGATCAATCCCGGAATCACAAACTTTGGTTACAGTATACAATGATAGACACCTGGAAAATGTCGCAGCATTATATGCTACCAAATTGTTCAGGTGTGGGAAAGTTGTGAGTATGACAACCCATTTAAGCATTCTGATCCAAATAATACAGCTATTCACTCACGCAGATAACTCTATTCAAATTAAAGATATTTGTTTTATTCGAATTATAGATAATTTTATTGAAAAAGGAGTGAACGTTATTCGAAATAAAATATATTCTTATTCAAAGTAGTGAGAAATTATTTCCTATTATATACTTATAAATATAAAAAAATATTAAGTTTACAAAGTTTCATAAAAACCTTAGGATGAAAATACATTCTTAACTTACTAATATTTAATTAAATTAGAGGCAAAGTTTTTTAAGTATTTTTCGCGAGGTTAACGGCTACTGTTTGACCTATGAACTTTTTGGTTAGTAGAATATACCCCGTTTTCAAATGTGGTTTGCGCTATATTTTAAACGTAAAGCATTAATATTTTTCCAAAATTTTGTTAATTTATCCTTAACTTCACTAGTTTTTTTTTAAACATATATCTAGATGAGATATTTGATATTTAATACATTTTTTAAAAAATTGTCTTAAATTTTTAATAATCATTTTTAATAAAATTGCGGATCAATGATAAATTGACCGTAAGAACGTTTTTAAAAATATCTTAAAATCATATTGAAACTAGTAAAATTATTTTTCTTCATTTTTATAAGCTAGCATTAGATTATTATTTTTCAAATAAAACTAAAATTTTACTTAAAAGGAAGCTTAGAATTTTTTAAAACAATTTTATATCTTTCCAACCCAAATTTTGGCGGGATCTAAATTAAACAATATTTACTTCTACTAAATCATGACCAACATTGAATCCTCGGACATAAGCGAGGAAGAAAAATGTTAAATCAAAACTCTTTTAAAATATATTTATATGCATACATATATATATATATATATATATATATATATATATATATATATATATATATATATATATATATATATATTGATGCTTGTTTTATTAAATAATATAGACAAGTTTTTGTCTATTATTTTAATAAGTTTACGCTTTCATGTTTGTCTGTATTTCTTTCAATGATAATGTTATAAATATCAGATAATAAATATTATATAAATAAATAGATAGAACTTGATTTATGAATCATGCATCAATGGAAAATTTCTGCCTAAACTTACATATATACAAATATATATATATATATATATATATATATATATATATATATATATATATATATATATATATATAGAATGAGGTAATTTGACATTTCTATTCCACACATATATATATATATATATATATATATATATATATATATAGAGAGAGAGAGAGAGAGAGACAGACAGACAGACAGACAGACAGACAGACAGACGGATTAAATCGGGTTTGATCACAACGAAACACGTTTACTTGTCGTGTTTCAATTAGATCTTAAAAATAACATTACACTGTGCGTGTGTGCCCGTATGAATAATAATTAGAATAAAAACCAGGAAGCAATGGAATAAGGGAGATAACTTTGAAATATTTTTTGTTAGTTGTTTCCCTTAATATATCTACGCGGTCTCAGTATAACATCCGAAAATTATGCGTTTTGTTTATTTCATGTATGTTGATAATATTAGCTTTATTTTTTTTGACATTTGGCTGGTGCATTTTTTTTTGTCTTCCTCTATTGTAATCTATAAATGATCTTTAATATTTGCGGAACACAGAATCTTTCTAAATCAAGTAATATGAAAGTGTACTGAAGGCGGAAAAGTACATAATCAAATCAAAGGAACAAATGACAAAATTAAACACCGCACAAGTCCTCCGCACAGTATTTCCGGGTTTTAAACATACTTCAAATTTTCAATTTGATAAAAATAAATAGCCAATAAAATCAGCTCCTTCCAGTAAATAAACACTGGCCTGTTGAGCCTACTCAAAACCATAAAACACAAACATTCATTCAACTTGACAGAAGGACTGACAGCAATCAAGAGACACGAATCAACCTCGGCGTATTGTCTTTCTCACCAAATCAACAGCGGACTCCCTTTGATAGACACGAATCAAACTCTGCGTCTTGTGTTTCTCTCAAAGCAACAGCGGACTCCCTTTTATCTTGCCTCTCAACTTCACTTTCTCTTTTCCTCACTGAAAGATTAATGTTCATTTTCTTACAGTCAAAGATAGATTTTCATGATAAGTAATAATTTGTGTATCCTACGTTTAAATAAATATTTTATTTTAATACACATTTTTTTAAAAAATTCAAACGGTAACCCAAGGAAAATTTCCCCAAGAAAAGTCCGATAGGTGTTAAAATGTTAAAAACAAAGATGAAGGTAATATTCCGAAAAAATATATCCGAAAATACTTCCTTTCAGAAGGTAAAAAAAAAATGCGAGAGAACCATACTGCTGGACGTGTTTAGCAATTCTCTCAGGATATCATGGTATTTTTGGAAGAGCCGCCCACCTCACTGGATGTCAAACCGATAGAGAATCCATGGAATGTTCTAAACATAATATTGAAGCAATTATGAAATTATTCAATGCTCACTGCCATATAGAGGGGTTGATATTATAGAGCGGTTAATTGTTTCTAACTAAATTTTATTTTCTAATAGTATTCATTCAATGAATCTAGATTGTGATACATATATATGTATGCATGCATATGTATGCATAGCTGGCCACTCGTATTCGAGGATAGCCGTCTACTAGGGTATCATTTGTGTTTATTCAACACCCACAGATCCCACCTATGTTTTATAATGCAACTATGCTGAGCAGTTTCTGGGAAAGAGTGTGTTATCTAGCGTGATCAAAAATTTGAATAAGGCCAGCACGCTCAAGCCTTCGACGATAATTTTAACTTCGTGCTAGCACAGCTACCAACAGCCATCAAGGGTTCAGTTTACCCAATTTCACTCACAAGGCTTTAATCAGTCCGTGGTATGATTTTCAGGCATTTTCCAATGGTGGGGTACGCTGCGATCCTGACAAATCGACAACCTGACAAATCGACCATTCGAACCCGGGTCTCATGTTCAGAATGTGTACATTCTAACCACTCGGCTACTTGCCCACATGTACTTATATACGCATAACAATTCAATAAGTGTTATTTTCCCCCGACTGGCGTTTATTTGGAAGTCGCAGCGTTTATCAGGATAAAAAAAATGTCATGACCCAATATAAACTCTGGCAATGTCATGTCAGTATCGTGATACGATTTCTTTTAAAAGTATGCCGTAAATTTATGCTGAAATAAAAGAGAAACAAAATATTACTTTCGTGTTTCCAGTGTTGTTGGTTATCCTACAAGAGAAGATAACAGATCTTTCTCATAGATTCAATGCTAAATGGAGAAAAAGCGGTAAAAATTTGCTCACAACAATTCTCCTGTTTTTTTTTGTTTTTTTTTCGTAAAATAAAATATTCTTAATTTGTTACCTTCATTAAATAAAATATCTTGTCTTAAAATAGAAGAAATTGTTCATTACATACTTGTTCTCAGAATATAAAGTTTATTTTGGATAGATGAACACACACACATACATATACAACATACAAACGCGACATTTAAAAATTTTGTGGACACCCTGCAAATGTATTTTTTTTAAGTAAATGATAGAATTTCAGTAACTACAGTGTATTTGACTTTATTTTTATGTCTTTCTCCAGACTCCACTTACGACCAAAATGTTCAGGTTTGGATTCACCTGTCCGAAATATATTTTACTAAATTATGAATATTTTGCATGAGAAATATTATAATTTCTTTTCACCATTAGCCTCTCAGGAGAGTTTTTGAGATAATAAACATTTTCAACTAAGTTATATTTTAATACAAGTTCAAAATTCAGCGCTTATCAATATTATAAGCAAAGCATATGTCACTGTCTCTGTTTGAAGAAAAAATATTGTGCCATTACGACAGTATTTTCTTAATTTATTTTTTTAACTTCAAAGTAATTTGCATAAAATGGCAAATTCAAATCACCTAAGCATTGAGATGAGAGTATAAATTTATTTTTTTTCAGAGAAGTCTACTCTCAAATACAAATTGCCAAGAAGTTGAAGATATCTATATATAGAGTGCAATATTCGTTAAAAATAGAAACTGGCGCAAATATTGACAGAAAAGCAGCTGGAACACCAAAAGTGACAACTGCTGCTGAAGATAAACACTTGGTTATTGAAAGCAAAGGAAACAAATGGAAAAATACAGCAGAATTGACAGCTGGACTTAATTCCACTTGATAGCAACCAGTGTCGCACTCAACTGAGAAAAAGCGACATAAATTAGCGATGCTCAGTGAAGTGTATCAAGAACACCCTGCTTCGGAAGGTGAAGAAGCAAAAAAAGAATGTTATGGACGAAAACGCATCAGAAAAAGATTGAAAAAAATTATGAAAAATGTATTGTTGCCACAGACGAGTCCTATTTTAAACTTTTTGGTAGTAACAGGAGAGTGTATGTGAAAATAAAGCCAAGCAAAAGACTGAATGCTGAATGTGTGGTCAGAACAACTAAGCATGGAGATGAGTCTGTTATGGTGTGAGATGTTTTGGAGGAGACAGACAAGAGAGCTAGACATTTGATTCAGAACAACAGAATCATGAAAATAAAGACCAATGTCATTCAATTATCCAAAACATATTTGTTAGATTTAGATGCAACCGCCATTTCTACTCTCACATATTTCTTTTCGCGCACTATCCTCATGTGGAACTTTTTCGCGATTTATTGCTTTCCTGATGAATATAATCTTTCAACTCCATGTAGCCCTTATTTTCTAGTAGAATTGTTGCCTTGCTCTGGGTAAAATCATTAATATATATATATATATATATATATATATATATATATATATATATATATGCCGACATGTTAACAAATATTTACTTTGTTACTTTAATAATAATATAAAATAATAAATCGATTAAAATATTAATTGAAAATATTAATAATATACATACAACATAAAATATTATAATTTAACAAATATTACAATTTGATTAGTAATATAACATGACATAACAACTTCTATAGAAACCATATAAAAACTGAATTTAATTTCGAATAAAAATTTAATTTCGAAGAAAAACTTTACAACTTGAAGAAAAATCAGACATCAGACCAGATAAAACAGCAGTATTCAATACACAGATGAATTTATAAAATTTCAAGATTTATAAAAGTTCAAGATGGATTCTAGCGAGAAGAGTTTTGGGGGAACGACACAGTGAACAAAAATTCCTTTGAGTGATTGACTCGATAGAGTCGGTACACTTCATATCACCTGAAACCAAGAGTTGCTCTCCTGGAGTTAAGCATCAGCCACCCTGATGGTAGGTTGACACACACACGTTCGAACACAAACATTTTTCACACACACACAACATCTCTCTCTCTCTCTTTCTCTCACACACACACACACACACACACACACACACACACACACATATATATATATATATATATATATATATATATATATATATATATAAGTTATGAGAAACTTGGTAATCCGTATGGATAATCCCAAGGAGGGTGAAATCCTGCGAGCTCAATGTAAATCCAGAGCTAATATTTTAAAGAAAAACAGACCACTTTAAAGTTCCATTATAATAATTTATTTCACCAGAGCCCTTTAAAGGACTCCGGATCATCAGATAGCACTTCCAAAAATGAAACGAAAAATGAAATGAAAATTGATGGATAGTGTAAGTTTTTGTAATTTAACAGAGAGTGTAATAGAAGTAGTAGGAGATACATGGTAGTGTTTAGGGAGAATTTAATTTAATATATCTCTCAATCATACATAGTATTGGAGGAGGAGGAGTGACCAGACCTTGACCTATTTCAACGGTTAACTTAACGGTAGTGATATATTGAAAGAAGAGGGAGAGGGAAGTAAAGAGAAAGAGGCTGTAAATGGGTTTTACAAATGGAGAAGATGGTTGGTAAGTTTTATCAATTTATGTAAAAAAATAGATTTTAACTTTTGATAGTAATTTAGATGGAAAAAAAACCCGAAGAAATTAATTTGATGCTTATCAATTTAAATATCTAACTTTTTTACAAATAATTTAGGGATTTAATATAAGTTAAATACTGTATTTATTAACACATTATATATATATATATATATATATATATATATATATATATGTATATATATATATGCATGAGACAATCCTTCGCCTCTGAACGTTGACTTCAATGTTCACTTATGTTAATAATATTATTAATTTTTTTTATTCTTATTATTAATTTTTTTTACTCTTATTATTAATTTTTACTAATATTATTAATTTTTAGTCTTTTAAAAAAAATTTTAATAATCTCTAGTATATTATCCTATATTAATTACAAATGTGTTAATCAGGATTATTAATATTATTAATAATATTATTAATATATCTTATTTTTTATTCCTAATCTTTTATGCTTTATGTATTAACTATAAATCAAATTGATGTGTTTTTCAAGTGTCACTATGATATGACTACATATGATAACTCACATTTCTTTCTTCCTTCCCCTTCGCTGCATAACTCTTTCTTTCTTCTTCCTCTTTTAGTTCCTCCTCTGCTTTACAATTTATCTTTCTTCTTTTCTCTTCCTGTCTACAAATTATGTAAGAAGTCAAATTGTAAGACCTCTTAACTGAGTACACTTGAACCAAAGTAAATAAAGTAAATTATTAAAGATAGTATAAAAACAAACTTATCCCTACTTTACATTTACATGATAGAGCTTTCCATAATCCCCCCACCACCACCTCTGTCACCATATATATATATATATATATATATATATATATATATATATATATATATATATAGACAGATAGATAGATAGATAGATAGATAGATAGATATAAAACTATCCCTCAAAAACTCGTATTAAAATAAAAGAAACCTAATTCTTTTGTAACTAGAGATGTGACCTGATGAACCAGGAAAATATCTATTTTTCTGGTGAAATAAATAAGTTATAGTCATGGAAACTTAAGGTTGTCTCTTTGTTAATTATTTAATATATATATATATATATATATATATATATATATATATATATATAGAGAGAGAGAGAGAGAGAGAGAGAGAGAGAGAGAGAGAGAGAGAGAGAGAGAGAGAGAGTTCAAAAGTCTCTGGATACCCCTGGTAATTTTTTAAATCGTCCGAAGAGGGAGTTGTTTTGTACTTTAATCAGAGAAACGTATTACACCTAGTTGAAAAAAAAGTCAGAAATTATTTTATTAGAAACTTTGTAATGAAAAAAAGGAAAAAAAATATGGATAAATTTTGCTCTTCTCAAAATGTCCTTCTTTAATGCAGCACAAATATTTGCCATTCGTTGTAAAAGTTTCTCTAATTATAAGTTGATAATTGATTCTATTTTTCTTTTTTTTAATGACTCTAATAGTACTTTTTCATTTTTTTCACTCATCTGTCAAGTTCATCCCATGTTAATTCTGGGGGTGGCTTCAAACTTTTGAACTGTAATGTATGGGTTATATATATATATATATATATATATATATATATATATATATATATATATATATACTACTGGACACTCGCGTCGTTTACGACATATGAGGGTCGCAGTTAGGTTCTTCGAACCAACAGCCAGACTACCCGCACATATGATTTGATTATAGAATTCACCACTATAATCAAATGATATGTGCGGGCTTGTGCGGAATCAACTAGACTTTTAGGAAGAATCGAATACATAGAACAGTATTCCACAACGTCCCCAAACTACCTTCCACAGGTATTGAATTCAAAGTCGTCCTTCTTCTAGTCTGGTCGTCACGCAAGGCTATAGGAGCCAGTCTGTCCTGGTATTTATCCACAGAGAATAGATGGATTCATGTTTTCCCCAAGTGTATTAGCCTGTAAGTGAATCTAGTGAACTCGAATTCGAACTCGGACCTTCGATTCCTCAGCTCAAGCCGCTATCCATTATTCCACCGTGCCTTATATGATTTCAATTGACGAGTACAACCGCTCAACCTGACTCAATATGACTGATGAAAATTCAATATCTGCTCGGTTATGATGACCCATTACTAACTTTGTAGCATGATCACAAACGAGCCCTAAAGATGAGTAGGAATATTTATCTGATCACCGCTGTCAACATCAATGCACCACCGACTCGTTAGTCTGAACATGCATAATACATCGCTGAAATGGTTTTCCAGCTTCCTAGTTCAATATCTTTTAATCAGTTCTCACAAGATGACCAAAGAATAACGCGCGTCTGCTAGGCATCATATCCAGATTATTTAATTACATTCAACATTATCATTTTACGCATCACAAAATGGTCGAAGATTATCTATAAACAAGTAAACTGACATATTAAGACTCAGTAAAATAGAGAGCTGGTCTATTTCCTCATTTGTCGTCCACGACAAGAGTGCCAACCAATATAAACTCAACATAAAATTTGTTACTACAAAATCCCAAACAATAAAAAGACTTTGGATTCTACCTTAACTGCACTAAAAATATGCAGCTCGGATTATTTACGCGAAGAGGAGAAATACATTGAAATTATTGAAAACAAAAGGCCCATAAAATATTTTAAAACAAAAGAAACGCGAGTTCGATCCTCACTGGATGCCCCATGCTTTCGGGCTTGTGACACATCTAAGCTAAGCTTGGAAAATCTTCTTAACTGATCTATTTATACTCCAACATGTAAATCCATCGCAAAGAACGCGTTTTCCATTGAAAAACGCATGAACAAACCAGACGAGCGCATATTTGCTCATTACACTTAGTTTGGATCAAAAAGGTTTTCACATTCTTTTGTTACGCACGTGATTGTATTTGCCGCTTGTATACCTTTATTGTTAAAACATTATCATTTGTTTGTACATGTACACTGGTTCTGGCTGTTTCTTTTTATTTCTTTACGTGTACTCACATACCGAATCCGCCATTTTTGTTGCGGGGCATTTCAGGAGACAGCATGTTATTTCTCAACTTAAACACCGACGTTACACCGACCCGTTAGTAGTCTGACAGTTCAGTTCAGAAATGGACTGTTATTCGCCCAGAGATCGAAGAAATTTACTCCGACTATGTGAGCATCTATTATTTTTTGTAAACAATTCAGCCAAATTTATGGATTTTGCTTCCCCGTTACTTCTCAACATATTGTTTAACTATCATTAACAGAAAGCTTTTATATCTTTGTCAAAAGGGACCTGGATAGATCGCATTATTGCAGAACCTTTCCCTTCCTTGACAAGATTAAATCAGTCGACTAAATATTTTTGAAAAAAAAGTATGTAAATAGCTTTAACAAGCCAAATAAAAGAAGCAGCTGTTCCCACTCTCTGCACCTGTGGAATTTAATATCGAATTACTTACTCTATAAAAAAATACTAAAACCAAAATTTTGAATGCCTAAAAGAAAGTAGTTGATTTTATTTTCAGACTTGCATCTATTTCAATGCTCCCTCGCTAGAAGTCCGGGGAAAAGCGCTGAATGAAATTCTTATTGCAAAAGAAGCTTGCATTTTAATATTCTCCAATTATTGAATATCCATTTTGTTTTCATGCGCATAGAGCATAAGAAAAAAATATGCAGATATATATTCCCAGTTATCTAATTGCTGTAGCAGCTGCAGTCAGTTAAGTTAGACGCATTATTACGCCAACATTTTGATGATGAGGCGCTGTTTGACATACTAGATTTCATTGATTGAGCAATTTTATCATTTTGAACAATAAAATGGCAATGGTTCTATCGACTGCGATGCAATCAATGGATAAGATGAAGTTGAGTAATAAAAATCACTCTATGAGAGTAAAGTCTTCTGTTGTTTTCGAGTAAGATCAAATTTTGCTTTCTTCTTTGACAATGATAATACTTACTTCGATAAACCAAGAGAAACATTTGGTACAGTACTTAATAGAAATGACCTTGCTCCATTCGAAACAGACTACTAAATAACTTCATATTTCTTTATCCACCAATGACGCAATCTCGAATTTTGCATATGAAGTAATATATACAGTATATAAAACAAATGGTAATAAAAACGTTTTTAACTTGTTCCGCCATGTTTTTTTTTTCAATTATATTCTTCTATGTTTTATAATTAAAGATTCTCAAGAAAATGTAAATATATTAATTATTTTTATTTAAAATGACTTTAGTTGCTTGAAACATATATTTATTATATAATAACAATACATATTTTAATTTTGTTATATAGGAATGAACTGTCGCCACCGATACTGGAGTTTGAACACAGATCACCAGAGAGCAAACACAGGCGATCCCATTTCGAATAAGAAGATCAAACGTATATATGGGAATTAGCTTGGCGCCTAAGTGATCCCTATCCGGATTATTTTGTTTGTCCAGTGTTAGTTCTTTGGCATACAGACTTGAATTCACGTTAAGTATTTTATGTAATTTTTCTTTTTACTTTTGAAACATTTCTCTCTTCTATTTTTCAGTTGAATTCCTATCTTATTTTTTCTGTTTAATTTTTTTTCTACCTGTAGGTGTGTTTTTCAATGTTTCTTTGTTTAATTATTTGGTCAATTTTTTCCCTACTCTCACTTTAGTTTGTAAATGTGAAAGCTGTAACGTTTTGGTTTCCACTTAGTATTATTAATCAAGCGTTAATTTTTATTATACACTCATTTTTTTTTTACTTCGTTTCATTTTAATCTTTTTATACGTGTGACCTGGTTGTTTTATTTTCAATAAGCCGCGTTTTCCCCTGACCTATTTTGTTTTCTTATTTTTCTGTTTTATACGTATTTTATTTTAGCAAAGCCAAGTTTTATTTATTTTTCTTTTGAATCTAGTTCGTTTTTTCTTTTGCTTGAAAATTATAAAAGTTTAAAAACAATTATTCTTATTATTATTCTTGGCATCACTGAGTGACGCAGATGAACCACCGCTGGAGTCCGGCGAAATAAGGGAAACGGCTTGGAAAGTAAAAAGGCCAAAAAACGATGCGGCTGCCGATTTAAAAAGCAAATATGAGGAATTCATTAATGGAAATGAGTTCCTCGCAATTCTGGAGGAGCTGAACGCCGTGAATACACGAGCAATCTTCCCGCTGACCATCGACGTGAAGAGTCGGAAATTAATTTGGGTCAGCAGGGAGACCATGGAAGAGGCGCTAAAGACTGTGAACATTGTGCCAAGGGTCCTAGCTAGAAGATCAAATGCAATGTGGGATAATCTTCAAAAAACTGACCGGGACTATACTAATGGCCAAGACAGTGAAGCACCAAATCGAATACATGGGTACTCTCAAGACGAGAATAAGGTCCATGGTGTGCCGGCAGACATTAGCAAAGACCGGATGGGGGCCTTTTTCGCCAAGTACGGACAAGTGGACGAGGTTTGTGTAGTTATAAATAAATCCAGCATCGGCACCGTGGATATGGTTCTTCAGGTAACCCTCACCGACAGAGCTTAGGCGAGATCTCTAATGTGTTGTGATAAATGGATGCTTGTCGTGGTAGATGCTGGTGGCCCTTTTGTTGGTCGTGTGGCAGATAGCAGCACAACCACAACCGACAGTGACAGCAGCAGCAGCAACAACAACAGTAGCAGAAGAAGCAGTAGCAGAAGAAGAAATGCGACCAACGGTGTCTGGTCGGAGGTGAAAGAAGGTGACAAATGCACCTTCTGCCCAACAGCGGGAATTTCTAGCCCTGAAACATCATAAACCGCGACCGCAGAAGCGGCGCGAAGAGGCGGTGCAGCAGGAAAAAAAAAAAAAGAACAAAAAACGATACAGAAGACACCAAAGAAACACACACACACACACACACACACACACACAAAACAAAACAAACAAAAACAGAAAACGCTAAAAGACACAAAAACCCCCCAAAAAAAACAGAAAACGCTTTACAGAAGACACCAAAGAAACACACACACACACACAAAACAGAAAACGATACAGAATACACCAAAGAAACACACACACACACACACACACAACAAACAAAACAAACAAAAACAGAAAACGCTTACAAAAACACCAAAGAAACCCCCCAAAAAAAAAAAAAAAACGCTACAGAAGACACCAAAAAAACACACACACACACACACACACACACACACAAAACAGAAAACGCTACAGAATACACAAAGAAACACACACACACACACACACACACACACACACACACACAAAGAAAAAAAGAAAAACAACAGGGTCAACAATAGAAACCACAACAAAAACAACAACAACAACCGAAAAAGCAACAACGACGCGAAATGGAGATGAATGTGGAAGAAATACCTCCGCCACTCTCTTCATCTTTGATGACGACTTCGTTGTTTATTCAGCATACGGGGAGCGACAAGCCAGAGGTGTTTCCTTGTTCCCTGGATGCAATGGTAGACGTTGTCCATGTAGGCGCGGGGGCAGTTGGACTTGGTCGATATTGCTGTGAGCAGTGGTGCGTTTCGGATTGTTGCAGTTTATGCGCTCAATGATCAGGGGGTGGGCGTGTCGACTTTTTCTGTCGGTTTGGGCCGTTCCTGGTGGATTCGTCGCGCTTAGTTTTAATGGGAGACAGGATTACCGTCCGGGACACCAAGATAGGGTGCGGGTTGATACCGGGAACGCATTGAGCGATCGTAGCTTGGATTAATCTGATCGGTAAGTTTGAGCTCGTCGATAGATACCGATTCGATCATTCGAATGTGAACGTGGACACTTAAGTGGCCATCTCTCGAGCTAACCAGTTAACTGGACAGAATATTAGTGAGAAGTATCGACCTAGATTTTCTAGATTGTTCCATGTTCCACTATTCCACTACAGGTGAGACTATTCGGATCATAGACTCGTCTGTGCCCGGATGGTGTTAGGTGCTAGGCCTAGAATGGCTGGACACTGGAAGTTCAATCTGTCTTTACTGGACAAGCGGGACTTTCAGCAACAGCAGACTAGATTAATGCAGCGGGAATTAATGGGGAGCGGTTATTGCCAGTAGGTGGTGGGAGAGGCGTAACGATAGGATTAGGCCCTTCACCATTGAATATAGCCAAAGACGCGCTCTAGATAAGGCTAAAAAGATGGTAACTCTAGAGGATAGTCTGCCCCGGGCGGTGGCTGGTGTGCATTCCCTAGATATAGCCATAGCTAGGCTGGCCCTTAAGCGTGAGGCTAGCAAGTGCTACCAGGTTCAAGTAGTTAGACATAGGTTAAACAAGAAACCGTGAACATGGTCGCAGAATTACACAAGGAATAGACCCGTCGTGGCTCCTAGCAATACATTAGTGAAAATCACATACCTGACCCCGTTTTTTACGGTGTTTACGGGGAAGTTTTGTCCGAGCCTATGGGTTCGGATACCCAACAATAAACTTGGACTTGGGCCACATCCGACCGCGTGGGGAGGTTAGTGAATATCTCACTATACGGATTACTATTCGGATTACTGTTCGGTTGTTACTATTCGAGCGAGTATTATCGAGCAAGTACTATTAGTGCGAGTGTTATTCGAAGGCGTCTGCCACCAATATTGTTCAATGCCGTTACTTTAGTTGTATCTGCCATTACAAATCTCTACTACAACGAGTATTACGAAAGTGACAACGAGTATTAATTGACATTACAAAGTGGCAAAGAATGTTCACTGACATCACAAAATAATATAAACCTAAATTAGTGTTTAATTTTTGTTTCATTTTTGTTTTTGTTTTCAAATTATATCGAAAACTGCATGCAAAATAGCTTCTGACGTATAACTGAAGTCATGTTTCCCAGCCTTAAAAACAGAGAGACATTTTACGAATGGAATACGAGCAAAAAAGCCAGTAATTCAGAAGGATAGTGTTAGCATTTAAATATGGCTTGGCGTCTTTAAAACATATGTCATTATGGCGGACATGAGACAGAACCTGGGACGAGCACAACTGGTCGCAACTTGCCTTGTCCCCGCCAAAAAAGAGCCCGTAATTGCTTAGCATGTAAAGCTACTGCAGTTGAAATGAGGGAGAGAAAATAGCACTTA
>CAHIKZ030001775.1:417500-422285 GCA_903632075.3 Acanthosepion pharaonis | reverse complement strand
AAGAAAGCAAAAGAATCAAAAGAGAGATGCTTGAAAACCAAAGAAAGAATTAAAAAAAGACAAAAAAAAAAGGACAGAATGAATACGGAATAGAAAAAAGAAAGCAAAAGAATCAAAAGAGAGATGCTTGAAAACCAAAGAAAGAATTAAAAAAAGACAAAAAAAAAAGGACAGAATGAATACGGAATAGAAAAAAGAAAGCAAAAGAATCAAAAGAGAGATGCTTGAAAACCAAAGAAAGAATTAAAAAAAAGAAAAAAAAAAAGGACAGAATGAATACGGAATAGAAAAAAGAAAGCAAAAGAATCAAAAGAGAGATGCTTGAAAACCAAAGAAAGAATTAAAAAAAAGAAAAAAAAAGGACAGAATGAATAAAAGAAAAAAAAAGCAAAGAAATCAAAAAAAGAGATGAAAAAAAACCAAAGAAAGAATTAAAAAAGAAAAAAAAAGAACAGAATGAATACGAAAGAAAAAAAAAAAGAAAAAGAATCAAAAAGAGAGATGTTTGAAAACCAAAGAAAGAATTAAAAAAGAAAAAAAAAAAGGACAGAATGAATACGGAATAGAAAAAAAAAGCAAAAGAATCAAAAGAGAGATGAGAAAAAGAAAGAAAAATTAAAAAAAAAAAAAAAAAGACAGAATGAATAAAATAGAAAAAAAGAAGAAAAAAGAATCAAAAGAGATGCTTGAAAACCAAAAGAAAGAATTAAAAAAAGAAAAAAAAAGGACAGAATGAATACGGAATAGAAAAAAAAGAAGAAAAAAGAATCAAAAGAGAGATGCTTGAAAAAAAAAAAAAGAAAAAAAGAAAAAAAAAGGACAGAATGAATAAAGAAAAAAAAGAAAGCAAAAGAATCAAAAAGAGAGATGAAAAAAAAAAAAGAAAAAAAAAAAGAAAAAAAAAAAGAATGAATATGAATAGGAAAAGAAAAAAGAAAAAAAGAATCAAAAGAGAGAAAGAAAAAAAAAAAAAAGAAAAAGAATTAAAAAAAAAAAAAGGACAGAATGAATACGGAATAGAAAAAAAAGAAAAAAGAATCAAAAGAGAAATGCTTGAAAAAAAAAGAAAAAATTAAAAAAAAAAAAAAAAAAAGGACAGAATGAATACGGAATAGGAAAAAGAAAGCAAAAAGAATCAAAAAGAGAGATGCTTGAAAACCAAAGAAAGAATTAAAAAAAACAAAAAAAAAAAGGACAGAATGAATACGGAATAGAAAAAGAAAGCAAAAGAATCAAAAGAGAGAAAGAAAACCAAAGAAAGAATTAAAAAAGACAAAAAAAAAAGGACAGAATGAATAGGAATAGAAAAAAGAAAGCAAAAAGAATCAAAAAGAGAGATGCTTGAAAACCAAAGAAAAAGAATTAAAAAAAAAAAAAAAAAGGACAGAATGAATACGGAATAGAAAAAGAAAGAAAAGAATCAAAAGAGAGATGCTTGAAAACCAAAGAAAGAATTAAAAAAAGAAAAAAAAAAAGGACAGAATGAATACGGAATAGAAAAAAAAAAAGCAAAAATCAAAAGAGAGAAAATTGAAAACCAAAGAAAGAATTAAAAAAGACAAAAAAAGACAGAATGAATAAATAAAAAAGAAAAAAAGAATAAAGAATAGAAAAAACCAAAAAAAAAAAAAAGAAAAAGAAAGGACAAAAATACGAGAGAAAAAAAAAAAAGAATCAAAAAAGAAAAAAAAAGAAAAAAAAAAAAAAAAAAAAAGAAAATGAATAGAAAAAAAAAAAAGCAAAAGAAAAAAAGAGAGATGAATTGAAAACCAAAGAAAGAATTAAAAAAAGACAAAAAAAAAAAACAGAATGAATAAGAATAGGAAAAAGAAAGCAAAAGAATCAAAAGAGAGATGAATGAAAACCAAAGAAAGAATTAAAAAAAAGACAAAAAAAAAAACAGAATGAATACGGAATAGAAAAAAAAAGCAAAAAAAAATCAAAAAAGAGATGCTTGAAAACCAAAAAGAAAGAATTAAAAAAAAGACAAAAAAAAGAAAGGAAAATGAATACGGAATAAAAAAAAAAAGAAAGCAAAAGAATCAAAAGAGAGATGCTTGAAAAAAAAAAAGAATTAAAAAAAAACAAAAAAAAGACAGAATGAATACGGAATAGAAAAAAAAAAAGCAAAAGAATCAAAAAGAGAGATGATTGAAAAAAAGAAAGAAAAAATTAAAAAAAAAAAAAAAAAAAATGAAAGAAAAAATAGAAAAAAAGAAAAAAAAAAGAATCAAAAATAGAAAAGATGAAGAAAAAAAAAAAAGAAAAAATTAAAAAAAAGAAAAAAAAAAGAAAGAAAAAAAGAATACGGAATAGAAAAAGAAAGCAAAAAAAATCAAAGAGAGAAAAAGAAAAAAAGAAAGAAAAAATTAAAAAAGAAAAAAAAAAAAAAGGACAGAATGAATACGGAATAGAAAAAGAAAGCAAAAAAGAATCAAAAGAGAGATGCTTGAAAACCAAAAGAAAGAAAAAAAAAAAGACAAAAAAGGACAGAATGAATACGGAATAGAAAAAAAAGCAAAAGAATCAAAAGAGAGATGCTTGAAAAACCAAAGAAAAAAATAAAAAAAAAAAAAAAGACAGAATGAATAAAAAAAAAAAAAAAAAGCAAAAGAATCAAAAAGAGATGAAAAAAAACCAAAGAAAAGAATTAAAAAAAAGACAAAAAAAAGGACAGAATGAATACGGAATAAAAAAAGAAAGAAAAAGAATCAAAAGAGAGAAAAGAAAAAAAAAGAAAAGAAAAAAAAAAGAGAAAAAAAAAAAGGACAAATAAAATAGAAAAAAAAGAAAAAGAATCAAAAAGAAAGAAAAAAAAAAAAAAAGAGAGAAAAAAAAAAAAAAAGAAAATGAATATTAAAAAGAAAAAAAAAAAAAAAGAATCAAAGAGATGAAAAACCAAAGAAAGAATTAAAAAGAAAAAAAAACAGAATGAAAAAAAGAAAAGAAAGAAAAATAATCAAAAAGAGATGCTTGAAAAAGAAAAAAAAATTAGAAAAAGAAAAAAAAGAAAGAAAAAGAAATAGAAAAAAAAAAAAAAAAAAGAATCAAAAAAGAGATGAATTGAAAACCAAAGAAAGAATTAAAAAAAAAAAAAAAAAAAAACAGAATGAATACGGAATAGAAAAAAAAAGAAAAAGAATCAAAAGAGAGATGTTTGAAAACCAAAGAAAGAATTAAAAAAGAAAAAAAAAAAGACAGAATGAATACGGAATAGAAAAAGAAAGCAAAAGAATCAAAAAGAGAGAAAAAAGAAAAGAAGAAAAGAAAGAATTAAAAAGACAAAAAAAAGACAGAATGAAAGAAAAATAGAAAACCAAAAAAGAAAAAAAGCAAAAAAAAAAAAAATGAGAGAAAAAAAAAAAAAAAAAAAAAGAAAAAAAAAAAAGAAAAAAAAAAACAGAAAAAAATACGGAATAGAAAAAAAAAAGCAAAAGAATCAAAAGAGAGATGCTTGAAAACCAAAAAAAGAATTAAAAAAAGACAAAAAAAAAGGAGAATGAATACGAATAGAAAAAAAGAAAGCAAAAGAATCAAAAAGAGATGCTTGAAAACCAAAAAAAGAAAAAAAAAAAAGAAAAAAAAAAAAAGAATGAAAACGGAATAGGAAAAAAAAAAGCAAAAGAAAAAGAAAGAGAGATGCTTTAAAAAGAAAAAAAAAATTAAAAAAGAAAAAAAAAGAAAAAAAATAGAAGAATAAAAGAAAAAAAAAGAAAAAAAAAAATCAAAAGAGAGAAAGAATGAAAAAGAAAAAAAATAAAAAAAGAAAAAAAAAGAAGAAAAAAAAAAGAAAAAAAAAAAAGAATAAAAAAAAGAAAAAAAAAGAAAAAAAAAAAAAAAAGAAAAAAGGAAAGAAAAAAAAAGAAAAAAAAAAAAAAGAATTTGGATGCAAAAACAAAAAAAAAAAAAAAAAGAAAAGAAAAAAGAAAAAATAGAATAGAAAAAAGAAAAGAAAGAAAAAAAAAAAAAAAAAAAAAAAGAAAGAATTAAAAAAAAGAAAAAAAAAAGAAAGAAAAGAAAGCAAAAAAGAAAAAGAATCAAAAAGAAAAAAAACCAAAAAAAAAAGAAAAGAAAAAAAAAGGACAGAATGAATACGGAAAGAAAAAAGAAAGCAAAAGAATCAAAAAAGAAAAAAAAACCAAAAGAAAAAAAAAAAAAAAAAAAAAAAAACAGAGAATGAATAAAAAAAAATAGAAAAAAGAAAAAAAAAAAGAATCAAAAGAGAGATGCTTGAAAACCAAAGAAAAATTAAAAAAAACAAAAAAAAAGACAGAATGAATACGGAATAGAAAAAAAAGAAAGAAAAAATCAAAAGAGAGAAAGAATGAAAAAAAAAGAAAAATTAAAAAAGAGAAAAAAAAAAAAGACAGAATGAATAAAATAGAAAAAAAAAAAAAGAAAAAAAAAAAAAAAGATGATTGAAAAAAAAAGAAAAATTAAAAAAAAAAAAAAAAAAAAAAGAAAAATGAATATGAGAAAAAGAAAAAAAAAGAAAAAGAATCAAAAGAGAGAAAGAAAACCAAAAAAAGAAAGAAAAAAAAAAAAAAAAAAAAAAAAGAATGAATACGGAATAGAAAAAAGAAAAAAAAAAAAAAATCAAAAAGAGAAAAAGAAAAAAAAAAAAAGAAAGAAAAAAAAAAAGACAAAAAAAAAAAGACAGAATGAATACGGAAAAAAAAAAAGAAAAAAAAAGAATCAAAGAGATGAGAAAAAAAAAAAGAAAGAATTAAAAAAAGAGAAAAAAAAAAAAGAATGAAAAATGAATAGAAAAAGAAAGCAAAAGAA
>CAHIKZ030001775.1:372500-400000 GCA_903632075.3 Acanthosepion pharaonis | reverse complement strand
GAAGAAAAAAAAAAGAAAAGAAAAAGAAAAGAAAAAGAAAAGAAAAAGAAAAGAAAAAGAAAAAAGAAAAGAAAAAAAAAAAAAAGAAAAGTTCAGAAAAAAGAAAGAAGAAGAAAAAAAAGAAAAGAAAAAGAAAAAAGAAAAAAAAAAGAAAAGAAAAAAGAAAGAAAAGAAGAAAAACGAAAAAGAAAAAGAAAAAAAGTTCAAAAAAAGAAATGTAGAAGAAGAAGAAAAGAAAAAGACAAAAGAAAAAGTTCAGAAAAGAAAAAGAAGACGAACGAGAAAAGAAAAGAAAAAGTTCAAAAAGAAATGGAAGAAGACGAAAGAAAAAGAAAAGAAAAAGTTCAGAAAAGAAATGAAAAGAAAAACAAAAAAGACAAAAAAAAAGTTCAAAAAGAAATGTAGAAGAAGAAGAAAAAGAAAAGACAAAAAAAAAGTTCAACAAAAGAAGACGAACGAAAAAGACAAAGAAAAGTTCAGAAAAGAAAAAAAGAAGAATGAGAAAAAAAAAGAAAAGAAAAAAACAAAAAAAAAAGTTCAGAAAAGAAAAAGAAGAAAAGAAGAAAAAGACAAAGAAAAGTTCAGAAAAGACAAAAAAAGAAAAAAAGAAAGAAAAAGTTCAGAAAAGAAAAAGAAGAAGACGAAAAGAAAAGACAAAGAAAAAGTTCAGAAAAGAAAATGTAGAAGAAGAAGACAAAAGAAAAAAAAGAAAAAAAAAAAGAAAGAAAAGAAATGTAGAAGAAAGAAAAAGAAAAAAAAAGTTCAAGAAAAGAAAAAAAAAGAAGAAGAAAAAAAAAAGAAAAGAAAAAAAATTCAGAAAAGAAATGTAAAGAAGAAAAGAAAAAGACAAAGAAAAAAGTTCAGAAAAGAAAATAGAAGAAAAAGACGAAAAAAAAAAGTTCAGAAAAAGAAAAGAAAAGAAAAAGAAAAGAAAAAAAAAGTTCAAAAAAAAAGAAGAGACGAACGAGAAAAAGACAAAGAAAAAGAAGAAAAGAAAAAAGAAGAAGACGAACGAGAAAAGACAAAAAAAAAGTTCAGAAAAGAAATGTAGAAGAAGAACGAGAAAAGAAAAAGAAAAGAAAAAAGAAAAAAAAAAAAAAAAAGAAAAAGTTCAAAAAGAAATGAAAAGAAACGAGAAAAAAAAGAAAAAAAAGAAAAGAAAAAAAGAAAAAGAAAAAAGAAAAGAAATGAGAAAAAAACAAAAAAGAAAAAAAGTTCAGAAAAGAAATGTAGAAGAAGACGAACGAGAAAAAGACAAAGAAAAAAAGAAAAAGAAATGTAGAAGAAGAAGACGAACGAGAAAAAAGACAAAAAAAAAAAAGAAGAAGACGAACGAGAAAAAGACAAAGAAAAAGTTCAGAAAAAAAAAGACAAAAAAAAAGAAAAGAAAAAAGTTCAGAAAAGAAATGAAAAGACGAACGAGAAAAGAAAAGAAAAAGTTCAGAAAAGAAATGTAAAAGACGAACGAGAAAAGACAAAGAAAAAAGTTCAGAAAAGAAATGTAAAGAAGACGAAAAGAGAAAAGACAAAGAAAAAAAAAAGAAAAAGAAATGTAGAAGAAGAAGACGAAAAGAAAAGACAAAGAAAATGTTCAGAAAAGAAAAAAAGAAGAAGAAGACGAAAAGAAAAGACAAAGAAAAAGTTCAAAAAAAGAAAAAAGAAGAAGAAGACGAAAGAGAAAAGACAAAGAAAAAATTCAGAAAAAAAACGTTGAAGAAGAAGACGAACGAGAAAAGACAAAGAAAAAGTTCAGAAAAATCAACTTGAAGAAGAAGACGAACGAGAAAAGACAAAGAAAAAGTTCAGAAAAAAAGAGAAGAAAAAGACGAACGAAAAGAAAAAGAAGAAGAAAAAAAAAAAAAAACAGAAAAAGAAATGTAAAAGAAGACGAACGAGAAAAAAGACAAAAAAAAGAAAAAATGTTCAAACGAAAAAGACAAAGAAAAAAGTAAAAGAAATGAAAGATGAACGAGAAAAGACAAAGAAAAAGTTCAAAGAAAGAAAACGAACGAGAAAAGACAAAAAAAAGAAAAGAAAAAGAAACGAACGAAAAAGAAAAAGAAAAGTTCAGAAAAGAAATGAAGAAGAAGACGAAAAAGAAAAAAAAGAAAAAGTTCAGAAAAGAAAAAGTAGAAGAAGACGAACGAGAAAAAAACAAAGAAAAAAAAACAAAAAGACAAAGAAAAGTAGAAGAAGAGAAGAAAAGAAAAGAAAAGAAAAAAGTTCAGAAAAGAAAACAAGAAGAAGACGAACGAAAAAAGACAAAGAAAAAAGTTCAGAAAAAGAAATGTAGAAGAAGACGAACGGAGAAAAGACAAAGAAAAAGAAAAGAAATGTAAAGAAGAAGACGAAAGAGAAAAGACAAAGAAAAAAAAGAAAAGAAACATGTAGAAGAAGACGAACGAGAAAAGACAAAGAAAAAAAGAAAAGAAATGTAGAAGAAGAAACGAAAAAGACAAAAAAAAGTCAAAAAAAAAAGAAGAAGACGAAAGAAAAGACAAAGAAAAAGTTCAGAAAAGACAATGAAGAAGAAAAAAGACAAAGAAAAAAGTCAGAAAGAAAAAGAAGAAACGAGAAAAGACAAAGAAAAAAAGAAAAAGACAAAAGAAGACGAACGAGAAAAAGAAGAAAAAGAAATGTAGAAGAAGACGAACGAAAAAAAGACAAAGAAAAAAGTTCAGAAAAGAAAATGAAGAAGAAGACGAAAAGAAAAGACAAAGAAAAAGTTCAGAAAAGAAAAAAAGAAGAAGACGAACGAGAAAAAGACAAAAAAAAAAAGTTCAGAAAAGAAAATGTAAGAAGACGAAGACGAAAAGAGAAAAAGACAAAGAAAAAGAAAAGTTCAAAAAAAGAAAAGAAGAAGAAGAACGAAAAAGAGAAAAAAAACAAAGAAAAAGAAAAGAAAGAAAAAAAAAAAAGAAAACGAAAAGAAAAGACAAAAGAAAAAAAAGACAAAAAAAAAAATGAAGAAATGAAGAAGAAACGAGAAAAAGACAAAGAAAAAAGTTCAAAAAGAAATGTAGAAGAAAAAACGAGAAAAAGAAAAGAAAAAGTTCAGAAAAAGAAATGAAGAAGAAGACGAACGAGAAAAAAAAAAAAGTTCAAAAAGAAAAGAGAAGACGAAAGAAACAAAGAAAAAAACAAAAAGAAAAGAAGAAGAAGAACGAGAAAAGAAAAAAAAACAAAAAAGAAAAAGAAAACGAGAAAAGACAAAGAAAAGTTCAGAAAAAAAATGTAGAAGAAGAAACGAGAAAAGACAAAGAAAAAGTTCAGAAAAGACAAAGAAGAAAAGAAGAAACGAGAAAAGACAAAGAAAAAGTTCAGAAAAGAAACAGAAGAAAAGACGAACGAGAAAAGAAAAAGTTCAGAAAAGAAAAAGAAGAAGAAAAAAAGAAAAGACAAAGAAAAAGTCTAAAAAGAAATGTAGAAGAAGAAACGAGAAAAGACAAAAAAAGTTCAGAAAAGAAATGTAGAAGAAGACGAACGAGAAAAAGAAAAGAAAAAGTTCAGAAAAAGAAATGAAAAGAAGAAACGAAAAAGAAAAAAAAAAGTTCAGAAAAGAAATGTAAGAAGAAGACGAACGAGAAAAGACAAAGAAAAAAGTTCAAAAGAAAAGAAGACGAAAAAAAGACAAAGAAAAAGAAAAAAGAAGACGAACGAGAAAAGACAAAGAAAAAGTTCAGAAAAGAAATGAAGAAGAAACGAAAAAAAGACAAAGAAAAAAGTTCTAAAAAGACAAAGAAAAAAGAGAAAAAAGAAAAAGTTCAGAAAAGAAATGTAAAGAAGAAGAAAAAAAAAAAAAAAAAAAAAAGTTCAGAAAAGAAATGTAGAAGAAGAAAACGAGAAAAAAAAGAAAAAGTTCAAAAAGAAAAAGAAGAAACGAGAAAAGACAAAGAAAAAGTTCAGAAAAAAGAAAGAGAAGAAGAAACGAGAAAAGACAAAAAAAAAAAGAAAAGAAAAAGAAAAGAAAAGAAGAAAATGTTCGAAAAGAAATAGAAAAGACGAAAGAAAAAGACAAAAAAAAAAGAAAAAAAAAATGAAGAAGACGAACGAGAAAAAGACAAAGAAAAAAAGGAGAAAAGAAATGTAGAAGAAGAAACGAAAAAGAAAAAAAAAAAGTTCAGAAAAAGAAAAGAAGAAGACGAAAGAAAAGACAAAGAAAAAGTTCAAAAAAAGAAAAAGAAGAAGACGAACGAGAAAAGACAAAAGAAAAAAAGTTCAGAAAAGAAATGTAGAAGAAGACGAACGAAAAAGAAAAAAGAAAAAAAAAGTTCAGAAAAAAGAAAAAGAAAAAGAAGAAAAGAACAAAAGAAAAGACAAAAAAGAAAAAAAATTCAGAAAAGAAATGTAGAAGAAGACGAAAAGAAAAAAGACAAAGAAAAAAATGTTCAAAAAGAAATGTAAAGAAGAAGAACGAAACGAAAAAGAAAAGAAAAAAAGTTCAGAAAAAGACAAGAAAGAAGAAGAAAAAGAAAAAGACAAAAAAAAAAAGAGAAAAAAAAAAGGAAGAAGAAGAAAGAAACGAGAAAAAGACAAAGAAAAAAAGAAAAGACAAGAAGAAGAAGAAACGAGAAAAAGACAAAAAAAAAGTTCAGAAAAGAAAAAAAGAAGAAACGAGAAAAAGAAAAGAAAAGTTCAGAAAAGAAAAGAAAAGAAACGAAAAAGAAAAGAAAAAAGAAAAGAAGAAGAAGAAGAACGAAAAAGAAAAAAAAAAGTTCAAAAAAAGAAAGAAGAAGAAAAGACAAAGAAAAGTCGAGAAAAAGAAAAAAAAAGAAAAAAAAAGTTCAGAAAAGAAATGTTGAAGAAGAAGACGAACGAGAAAAGACAAAGAAAAGTTCAAAAAGAAAAAAGAAAAAAGACGAACAGAAAAGAAAAAAGTTCAGTTGAAATGAAAGAAGAACAACGAGAAAAGACAAAGAAAAAGTTCAGAAAAGACAAAAGAAAGAAGACGAACGAGAAAAGACAAAAAAAAAAGAGAAAAAGAAATGTAGAAGAAGAAGAAGAAAAAGAAAAGAAAAGAAAAAAAAAAGAAGAAGAAAGAAAAAAGAAAAGAAAAAGTTGTAAAAAAAGAAAGACGAAATGAGAAAAAGACAAAAAAAAAAGTTCAGAAAAGAAAAAGTAGAAGAAGAACGAACGAGAAAAGACAAAGAAAAAAGTTCAGAAAAAGAAATGTAGAAGAAGAAGAAAAAGAAAAAAAAAAAAAGTTCAGAAAAGAAATGTAGAAGAAGAAGACGAACGAGAAAAGACAAAGAAAAAGTTCAGAAAAGAAATGTAGAAGAAAAACGAGAAAAAGAAAAGTTCAAAAAGAAAAAAGAAAAAGAAGAAGAAAAAGAAAAAGACAAAAGAAAAAAAAGTTCAGAAAAATGAAAAAAAAACGAAGAAAAGACGAAAAGAAAAGACAAAAAAAAAAAGAGAAGAAGAAAAAAAAAAAAAAGAAAAAACAAAAAGAAAAAAGACGAGAAAAGAAGAAAAAAAACGAGAAAAGAAAAGTTCAGAAAAAAGAAATGTAGAAGAAGACGAAACGAGAAAAGACAAAGAAAAAAGTTCAGAAAAAAAAAAGTAGAAGAAGACGAACGAGAAAAGACAAAGAAAAAAAGGAGAAAAGAAATGTAGAAGAAGAAAACGAAGAAAAAGACAAAGAAAAAGTTCAGAAAAAAAAGACAAAAAGAAGAAGAAGACGAACGAGAAAAGACAAAGAAAAAGTTCAGAAAAGAAATGTAGAAGAAGACGAACGAGAAAAGACAAAGAAAAAGTTCAGAAAACAAATGAAGAAGAAGACGAACGAGAAAAGACAAAGAAAAAGTTCAGAAAAGAAATGTAGAAGAACGACGAAAAAGAAAAAGAAAAAAAAAACGTTCAAAAAAAAAAGAAAAAAAGAAAGAAAGAAAAACTAGAAAAAAGAAAAAGAAAAAAAGAAAAAGAAAAGTTCAAAAAAAAAAAAGAGAAAAGAAAAGAAAAAAGTAAAAAAAGACGAACGAAAAAAGACAAAGAAAAAAAAAGTTCAGAAAAGAAATGAAGAAGAAGACGAACGAGAAAAAGACAAAGAAAAGTTCAGAAAAAGAAAAAAAGAAAGAAGACGAAAAGAGAAAAAGACAAAGAAAAAGTTCAGAAAAAGAAATGTAGAAGAAGACGAACGAAAAAAGACAAAGAAAAAGTTCAGAAAAAGAAAAGAAGAAGACGAAAAGAAAAAAGACAAAGAAAAAGTCAGAAAAGAAATGTAGAAGAAGACGAACGAGAAAAGACAAAGAAAATGTTCAGAAAAGAAATGTAGAAGAAGACGAACGAGAAAAGACAAAAAAAAGTTCAGAAAAGAAATGAAGAACGAAGAGAAAAGACAAAGAAAAAGTTCAAAAAAAAAAGAAGAAGACGAACGAGAAAAAGACAAAGAAAAGTTCAGAAAAGAAATGTAGAAGAAGACGAACGAGAAAAAAGACAAAGAAAAAGTTCAGAAAAGAAATGTAGAAGAAGACGAACGAGAAAAGACAAAGAAAAAGTTCAGAAAAGAAATGAAGAAGAAGACGAAAAATGAGAAAAGACAAAGAAAAAAGTTCAGAAAAAGAAAAATGTAAAGAAAGACGAACGAGAAAAAGACAAAAAAAAAAAGAAAAAATGTAAAAAACGAACAAAAAAAGAAAAACGAAAAGAAAAGACGAAAGAAAAGACAAAGAAAAAAATTCAGAAAAGAAATGTAGAAGAAGACGAACGAGAAAAAAAGACAAAGAAAAAGTTCAGAAAAGAAATGTAGAAGAAACGAGAAAAGACAAAGAAAAAGTTCAAAAAGAAATGAAGAAGACGAAAAAAAAAAGAAAAGTTCAGAAAAGACATGTAGAAGAAGAAGACGAACGAGAAAAGACAAAGAAAAAGTTCAGAAAAGAAATGTAGAAGAAGACGAACGAGAAAAGACAAAGAAAAAGTTCAGAAAAGACATGTAGAAGAAGACGAACGAGAAAAGACAAAGAAAAAGTTCAGAAAAGAAATGTAGAAGAAGAAACGAGAAAAGACAAAGAAAAAGTTCAGAAAAGACACGTAGAAGAAGACGAACGAGAAAAGACAAAGAAAAAGTTCAGAAAAGACACGTTGAAGAAGAAGACGAACGAGAAAAGACAAAGAAAAAGTTCAGAAAAGACACGTTGAAGAAGACGAACGAGAAAAGACAAAGAAAAAGTTCAGAAAAGTTGAAAGAAGAAGAAGACGAAAAAAAGAAGAAGAAAAAAGAAAAGAAAAGTTCAGAAAAAACGAATGAGAAAAGAAGAAGAATGAACGGGAAAAGACAAAGAAAAAGTTCAGAAAAATCAGGTAGAAGAAGAAGACGAACGAGAAAACACAAAGAAAAAGTTCAGAAAAGACACGTAGAAGAGAAGACGAACGAGAAAAGACAAAGAAAAAGCTCAGAAAATAATCAGGTTGAAGAAGACGAACGAGAAAAGACAAAGAAAAAGTTCAGAAAAATCACGATGAAGAAGAAGATGAACAAGAAAAGACAAAGAAAATGTTCAGAAAAGAAATGTAGAAGACGAACGAGAAAAGACAAAGAAAAAGTTCAGAAAAGTCACGTTGAAGAAGAAGACGAACAAGAAAAGACAAAGAAAATGTTCAGAAATGTCACGTTGAAGAAGACGAGCGAGAAAAGACAAAGAAAACGTTCAGAAAAGTCACGTTGGGCTGTTCCTTTTGCTAGCAACCCTGAGTTCTGTTTTCTTGCAATTGTTGTTTAGTAATTACTTTTTGCTTTTGCTTTACTTCACAACCTTCTTTGGGAGTTCTTTTAGTTTCTTTTCTATATGCGCTGTCAACACTGGATCCTATGCCTAATTTATGTTGTTTCCGTTGTGGCCGCCATTAACGAAGCCTGATAGGACTTCTAATTCCCTCAGAATCGCCCCACTGTATCGGTTGAATAAGTCTGGTGAGACGACACATCCTTGTCTTACTTTCTCTTTTTGCCTATCGACTGAACCCATTTTCTGTCCCTATGCAGGCGGTTTACTGCCAGTATAGGTTCTTGATTATTCTAATATCCTTCTCAAATACGTCAATGTTACCGCTTTTTTGCGACGTAGTCAAATGCTTTTGCATAAGCTATAAAACACAGGTACACGTCCTTCTGTATTTGTATTGCTATTACAAAGAAACGTAGACATTAAGAATAAAACAGAACTTGAGGAAGCAGAAAAAAAGACATGAAGCAGAAGACCCGAAGAAGAAAAATTGAACAAGATTATATTCTTCTTCGTTCATGTGTCGATCATGGCTCTCCACAACTTCATGCCTCTTGTTTTGCTAAATAACATTATACACTTTACCAACCCACTTGTTCTGCCATCCGTTCGAGTAGGTTAATCGACAATCCCTCCTCTACTTCTTTGCTTTCAGTATGTCCTGTGGGTGTTAAATTCTCTAGGCCCTCTTTCCTCATTTTGATTCACAATTTCCATCTGTCTCTTTCTCATTGTAATTATCAGTTTCCTTGTTTTTCCCATATGCCTTCATTGCTCGTATGTTGCGTCCATGATATCCGGAAGCAAAAATCAACTGAATCACTACCCAGACATCTCTCCCGTCTTTGTGGAAATGCCCCAGCATTTTTTTGCCATATAAGATGATCGATATTCTATAACAGCTCAGCACACTTTCTTTCTAATGCCGTTTTCCTATATGTTAACAATTTGCTTAGTTTCTGAAAGACATTTTTCACTATTCCTATGCGCGCGCCTTTGCATTTCTGTTGCCCAGTTTTCGCTGTTTCTCAACTCTTTAAATTTATGTCCCCAATATGTACGTCACATCTTGAGCTTTCGCTTCTTTCAGTTTATAGTTAGTACATTCTTCTTGTTCTCCTTCCATATATTGTCTAAGAGTTATTTTAGGGTTTTTTATAAGTCACAATTTTTAACACATTTATTTTTTTCTTTTATAAATCACACTTTTTATCACAGTGTGATCCGCATATCTTACGTGACTAAGATTATGTCTGACAATCATAAGTCCTGGCCGTCCTGGGTATGACGATAAACTAAATCCGCGTCGTGGATATGACGATATATTACATCCGTGTCTTGGGTATAACGATAAACTACATCCGCATCCTGGGTAAGACGTAAACTACGTCCAACAGCAAGGCCTCTGATCAGAAGGTTTTGTGGAGCATGGAACCACCTCTTAATTGCAGGTGTTCCCAAGTCTACGCTGACTCGTGGCGGTAGCACCTGTTCGGGTCCCAGCTATGGGCAAATAGTTACCCCGCCTCACAAACTGGGGTCAAATACTATGAATGTGTAAAAGTAAGTTTTAATACCAGAAATAATTTGTAAAAAAAATTATTACCAGCAATACATTATTACCAGCAATACATTTTTGAAAAAATAAAATATTACCCGCTATATATTTTTGAAGAAAAAATATTACCAGCCATAGATTTTTTAAAGAAAAAAAAATACCAGAAGTAGATATTTGAAGGAAAAAATATTACTAGCAATAAAAATTGTCGACATTAAATAGCTCATTGAGGTTGATATGCCGTAAAACAAAACAGACCAAACTATACACCCTGTTACATGTTTTAATTCATCTCGGAAAAGTGTGTAACATCGAGGTTCTGGGCAACGAAATTGCTATTAGCGTGTTAAGTTTAAATTCCAACTGAGGGCGTCGTGCATGCGTTCTCACACAAATACCCTTGAGAATTTATAAATTCATATCTTTTCCTCCCAGACAAGGGTTAATAGCAAGGCGGAGTAGACTTACTACAATAGCCAGTCTTGCAGACGGACATTTCTGTATTCAAAAAAATAAAGGTGTGGCTTCTCATCACCAAAAAAAAGGTCGCGCCTTGCTTGAAGATACGAACGCGACAGAATAAAGGAATAGATACTAAATTTAAATGCCAACCCGAAGATCGGTGAGCTATGATTCAGGAAGACTTTCTTCTCAGTCGCAATAAAGAAGGCTTTATGTTTTGTTCTTCTCTTTCTTCCCCTAAGCCCATCTATTGATGTAAGGCGGTAGCATTGGCGAATCTAGAGTTGAGGCGAAAGGCGCGGTCTGTTTAAAGTGGCAAGATTTGAAAGGCGGCATTTAGGAGCATGATGAAGTAACATTGAGAATTAGTTGTGCTTTTTCTTTCTTTCATCCCACATCATTTTTGCCTAAATGCTCATTAGAGTTAGGTAAGGGGATGTAAAACAAAAATGCATATCCTCACCGGACTTATAAAACCTATACAGTGAGGCGATTCAGGATTCATTATTAACAGTCACAATTAGATACGCAGTGTTGATAGCAGACACAAAAAGAAAACTACAGGAAATCCTATAGAAGGTTATAAAAGAAAGCGTGAAGAAAAGACTAAACATCGATTGTAAGAAGACAAAACGCATGGTTGTCAGTAAAAGGAAACACCCCAACATGAAAATTACTAAACGGAGATCCCAAAATCAAGCAAGTACAAAAATTTAAATATCTAGAAAGTATTTTAACAGAAGATGGAAAGCGCGACACCGAAATCCGAAGAGGTAGTGGGGTAGCGAAAGATGCCTTCCAAAAGCTAAGCAAAATATTAAGGAGGAGGAAAATTTCGTCAGAAACAAAGAAAAGAGTACTGAACGCTTACGTGATATCAGTCCTCCTATATGGCAGTGTATGCTGGACAATTTCCTCATAGATGAAGAAGAGACAAAGCAAAAGAAATATGGCTCTACAGAAGGATGCTGAGAATACTATGAACCAAACATGTAAGCAACGACGAAGTTTTAGAAAAAAAATGGAGACAAAAGGGACACATACACTTCACATCAGACTGTGGTAATTGAAATTTCTAGGGCACACAATAAGGAAACATGGCTTGGAAAATTCGACACTCACAAGGCATATCGAATGCAAGAGGGGCAAAGGAAAACAGAGCATAACCTATCTAGAGAGCTTGTGTAATTGGTTGGCACAACAGGGATTAGGAGAGATCGCAAAATGAAAAAAAAAATACTAACAGCTACAAAGGATAGGAAATTGTGTAGAATGGCTCTTCACGATTTCCAACATCCTTGTGGGTTACACTACGAGTGAGTTACTGTTACGGGAATTTTTTTCTTTAACGCAATATTCTAAATTTTTTTTTAATTATTTTTAAATGGCTGTAACTGTACTCTTTATAATCTGTTGTTGTGAATTGTTGCTTAGAGGAGCGGCAAATTATACGACTGTCCCGGGTGGCACAAACGCTAGCAACGCCTATATGATAGCTCTTTAACTGAAAACAGTAGTTGCATATTGGTTGACACGCAAAAAAAAAAAAAAATACCACTAACTACAGACGGATGAGAAAAATTCTGGACGCAGCAGAAATTTTGTTCTACAGAAGGATACTGAGAATTTAATGTAAGGATAGAGTACGTAACGAATACGTCTTAATATGGCAACAGAAAAAAAAAAAAACAAAAAAAAATCAAAAACAGACAGCTGGAATTGGGGCTTTGTAAATTTAACCCTCGCGGGGCATATTGTGGGTAGGATAGATAACGGAAGGCAGCGACCCTGACAAGCTTAGGTGAATAAATGCTGGAACGGGGGATGGGAGGCTTAGCAAAAGAGGAAAAAGAAAACTGCTAAGAGCCACAAGTGATAGGAAATTTTGGAGCGCTATGTCATGAAGGAACACGAGACACAAAACGGCAGAAGACTAACATGTTTAAAATCGCGACAAATAAAGATTTGAAAAAAAAAAAAAAAAAAAAAAAAAAAAAAAAAAAAGCTTATTTGTTTTTTTTTTTTTTTTTTATAACCGTAAGATTTTAAAACTATGATTATATCCAGACATGAATTTATGTCTGATCGGTCGTTTTACGTAGCCACAGCCTGCATTACTCACAGTGGGTATCAGTGACAACTCCCATATCAGCACCGTCGTCTCCTTCCTGTTTCTACGCGCCAGCCTCTACTCCCCCTAACATTCTCGCTTTTTTTTCTATCCTACTATCATAAGATAAGAGAGACGTGTCCCTTTTGCTGATATATATTTATATAGATTTTTATGCTAGAAATAAATTAGATAAACAAATATACAAAAGACATGAAAACGAGGTTACTGTGTTAGTGACGTTGGAAATATGATTTCATCACGTGGGTTGGATTTTTTAAATAATATTTTTTATGTATTTGACCCAGTGCTTTGATTTATTGCTGCTGCTGGGGGTTGGGGGTCATTGCTTGAGACAATTTTGGGCCGCTTACTGCTAAGGTTATGAGAAACAACGTATTGTCGACTCGTACAGTCATTCACACGCTCAATAAGATAAACAACCCTTGCCTCCCAGTGATAGGAGAGTAATGGCGTGTACTGTATATGCGTGTGTACACATCTCCAGGGTAAAAAAAAAAATCTATCTATTTATCTATCTTTCTATCTATCTAAGAAAACGACATCTAAATTTTTATACATTGTTTTAATCTAGGAAGAGTTTCTGAATGAGAAATAACCAAAATGGAGGTTGGAAATGAAATGGTAATCTTTATAACATAAATACGATACTCGCCAGCGGCGTGAAGTAGGTAAACCACTGCTGGTGGTGGACTATTAACATATTACCCTCACTTACAATAGTGTCCAACGCATTTATGAGGATTGGGACATGCCCATTAGTGTTCATTAGAGTACAATTTTATGACAAAGTGGAAAAGTTTTCTTTTAAAGGACCAAATGCGTCACACGAAAACCTTTTTCATTTTATTATATCTTTCATATATATATATATATATATATATATATATATATATATATATATATATATATATATATATATCTGAAAGACCGTTTTTCTTGTTGTGACTTCTACAAATCTATATGCAACAGTAATTTTGAAAGGATCTTTTATCCCACATTATTTCTATAAATATATATATATATATATATATATATATATATATATATATATATATATATATATATATATATATATATATATAAAAATATGCATATAGATCTGATAGTATGAAGAAAATATACTGAAAAAAACAAACAAAAATCCTAATATGCGAATATGTTGTTTTAATGTTTAATGTCAACGTCGGACGTTTCGGTCTAATAGACCATCTTCAGGACATATTCATAAAAACATAATTAATATAGACCATATACAATTCAACATGAAAAAGACGACGGACACAAAAGCAACACCAATCCAAACAGATAAAAGATTAAAACAGCATAATCGCATATTAGGATTTTTGTTTGTTTTTTTCAGTATATTTTCTTCATATATATATATATATATATATATATATATATATATATATAGGTATAAAATGAGAGAGAATTAGGTAGTTTGTTTAATTTAAAATATCAAATTTTCTGGAAAATCCAAAGAATTTGCAATGTTACTTGTCCTGACCTGGCATCCCAGTTTCAGTTACTTTCCTACCGCCATAACATAGCTTTCCTGTGTCTTTTCTATTAATACTTTCATGATAACTTTCCTCTATGGTACGTAGACTTTATGAATTTAAGCGCAGTACTAGATTGGCGGAAAGGTCTCATCGTTTTAGAGTTGAAATGGCCGCTAGATGCAAACGGAAATTCAATGATACAAGTTGTTTTTTTTTTTTTGGCATTCTCACTCGTGGAAATCCTCGCTCTTCAAAAATTATTTTCAATTTTTTCCAAGAAAAGGTCGAAAGTATTTGGGTTAAAAAAACGATCTTTATGAATTTCATCTTAACATCAAGACACTGATGAGAGAACTGGAAATGATCAGTATAAAAAATAAGTCTGTATTATTCAATGAAACATGTTTGAATGAAGATATATATATATATATATATATATATATATATATATATATATATATATATATATATATATATATATATATATATATATATATATATATATATATATATATATGGATAGTGGATAGCGGCTTGATTGAGGAATCGCAGAGCCGAGTTCGAATTCAGTCGAATCCATTACATTCACTTACGTGCTAATACCCTTTGGGAAAGGTATGTATCCTCTTTATCTCCCTCCAGCTATGGGTAAAATAGCAGGACAGACTGGGTTCTATAGCCTTGGATGGCAACTAGTCTAGGAGAAGGACAACTCTGAATTCAAAACCTGCGGAGGGTCGTTTGGGAACCTTGTGGCATGCATTCGGTGCACCAGGTTTCTGTATTCGTCCCTCCAAAAAGTGTGGCTGGTCCTGCACAAGGCCTTCACCACTATAAACAAATCTCATGTGCCGGTGTCGGGATGTCGGTTTCCTGGGGACTTATCGGCCTGACCCTCATACGTCGAACGCAACGGGAGAGTCGATTATATATATATATATATATATATATATATATATATATATATATATATATATATATATATAAAATGATTGCCCATATCCTGAAGGAATATCTAATAATAATATAATATCCGACATTATTTCTTATTACAATAAACATTATATATATATATATTTTTACAGTGATGTTCACCCTGTACAAGGCCAAAGAGCCACTCGAGGTAGAGAGTTAAACAGTAAGAGGCACCACTCCAAGCAAGGAAATGATGCCACCAAGACACAAAGGGAAGGAAAGAGAAATAAAAGATACCCAATCCTAAAGAAGGGGGGGAAAGTGAAAGAAAAGAAACCCAATCATAAACAGGAAACAAGGGATAGACCTCTACTCTTATTCCAAAAACGGAAGAGGAGTGTGAACCGGGCGGTAGGCTAAAATATAACTTTATTTACTTAAAAAATCTAAATTCACCTCGAAGATAAATAGTAAATAATTATTTTTCGAAGAAGTAATGCTCGCTATAGTTTTTGCTTGAAAAAATGATTAAATTAAATATGTTTAAATATATCTTAATCTAAGTTTATTTAGATGTATTTAAGTAAATAAAGTTTACTTTTAAAAATTACATTAAAGAAGCAAACATTTCACCGTAAATGAGTTTTAATTACTATTTTGAAAGAGAGCAGAAGCGAGATACATTTAGAATTTCGTTTTCAAAATCGATTATGTTTAAATTTCAAGTTATACTTATATTTGAAAAGAAAAAACTTTAGTCAAATAAAATTAGGCGAGGCATACATGAGTTACGGTCAACAGCAGTCGTGTTGAATAGTTGTTTTACAAATTTAACTATATTTTATATAAATTAATTTTAGAAAAATAGAGCTCACTATAGATTTTTGCTTTAGTAAAACTTAATTTTAAATTATTTATTTTTTATGTTAGTTACAAACCAAAAACAAATGAAGTTTACCTATTAAAGATTGAATAAAAAATATTTTTCATATGATGACCGAAAAATATTCATAAGTCATTAATGCACTCACATGCAGGCAGATAACTAGCCTTTAGGGTGATACTGAGTTTGTTCATGTATTTATTTTGTGGTAGGTTTTTTTTTAGTTTTAGCCGGATACACACACACTCGAATATTTGAATAAATAAATATTAGAATTTTGTCAAATAATTTTATTTAATATTCTTCTTCTTTTAAGTTTACTTTGTTGTTTTGCTATTCATATTGTTTAAAGTTACGCTTTTATTTACAATACACGTGAAAATAAACTCAAGAGAATAGAAATTGTAAAAATACATACATATATAGCATTTCAAAAATATCAACAGAATTAAAAAGTAAAAACGAACAGTAATAATAATCGTTGTTTTTACTTATTAATTCTGATAATTTCGAATGCATTCTAATACATTTTAATTTTAAAATATATTCATAAATACAAATCATACGATGACAATTTCTTTACAAGAACTGACTTCACTGATAATGAGTGAGTACATATATTTATTTTGACGGAAATTATTGTAGTTTCTTAACTGTCCTATATATATATATATATATATATATATATATATATATATATATATATATATATATATATATACTTTTAAGACTCCATTTGTAATAATTTATTTCACCAGAGGATTTTATTTTTCCATGGATCTTCAGACTTCACTTTCAAAAAACCGAAAAATGAATTTAAAATTTACACTTTTGACGGGAAGTATTAAGCTTATACAAGTTGACATAGAAGGTGGTGAGGAATAGTGCGAGAGACATGATCGAGTTTAGAGAGGGAAGGGAGAATTTATTTTTATATTTCTTTTTATTATATTACTTAATATTGAGGAAGGAGGGGGTAAGGATAAAACAGTGACCTATTTAATCGGTCAACTTAACGAAAATAATATGGAGAAAAGGAAAAAGAGAAAAAAGGGAAAAAGCGGGGAAGTAAAGACATTAGAGATGTACGTATATCACTGTAACCCGGATATAAGAGAGTTGTCGGGACCGGAGAAGAAGTCTCTTATATCCGGGTTTGGTCTATTTTATATACATTAACACAGGCTCTAATTTGGGACTAGAGAAAATCTCTCTTATATCCGGGTTTCTCTTATATCCGGGTCTCTTATATCCGGGTTACACTGTATATAAAATGTGAGCAAAACTTTCAGGGGCTATTCAGGTATCAATATTTCATAAACTGACCAAAATTCATGTTTTGTCCTGTTTTTACTCAAGTATTTTCGACCGTTTCAGTCACTAACAAATATGGGTAAAGCAAAAGAAAAACTAAACTTTGGACAGTTTATCCACAATTTGAACCCAGAGGGATAAATAATTGGATTAGAAAATGGAATAAATATGTTATAAATTGAATAAATATATTTTAAAAAATTAAACAGAATGAACTTCTAGGTTGAACTGAACAAAATTAGTTTGCATATATATTCGCAAAATTAGTTTGCATATATATTCGCAAAATTAGTTTGCATATATATTCGCAAAATTAGTTTGCATATATATTCGGAAAATTAATGATGAAGTGGGAAAATGGTTTGTGTGACGCGTTTCGTCCATAGGACCTCATCGGAACGGGTACAGAGTCCAACTAATTTCTCCCAGTTTCTCTTAGGTTTTCATCACTTTTGCTATATAAGTATCTCACATCGTGATAATAGAAAATCTGCCAAAAAAGGGGAAATGTTCTACGAACCCGAGTGCGAATTTACTGCTTATGATCTAGCCATTAAAGCACTTCCTATATGCTTTCATCTTAGTAAATTACTTGATCTTTTAATTCAAATAACATTATTTCTATCGAAATTATGGCCACACTCATTACAATGAAAAATAATGCACTGAAAGTTTTGTTTGGTAAAAACTCACTTTTGTGATTTTGTAATAATTTATTTAAATTCCACGAATTTTATCCTATTTATTCCTTATGGCAATAATTTCAGGTGATACAGGAAATTCCTCTTTCAAGTTTTAGCTTATTACTATTTACTTTTGTATTAAGTATTTTATTGTTTTAGAATAGTCGTAACAAAATTTATGTTAAGCTAAGATAAAATATTTTCACTTGATATTTGTGATAGATTTAATAGAAGGATTCGTTGGTTTGTCTCTGTTTTGGAATATTTTTCAAGCCTTCTGTTTCACATTGAATAAAGATTAATTAGGCTTTTCGTGGATCGACAACAAGTGGAATGGAGAAATAAGAGATATCAAAATAATGCTGACGTCAAGAGACACCGAAAGGAAAAATGAGATGAGAGGTATCAAAGAGAATAGTGAGGTGAGAGACATCAACAGGAATGTGGAGTCTAGAGACACCGAACCGAAACATGCGATGAGAGATTAGTGAGGTGAGAGACATCAAAAGGAATGCTGAGTCAAGAGACACCAATATGATAGATGAGATGTGAGGTATTAAGGAGAATAGTGAGGTGAGAGATATCAACAGGAATGCTGAGTTAAGAGTCACCGAATGAAACGATGTAATTAGAGTTATCAAAGTTAATAGTGAGGTGAGATATCAAAAGGAATGCTAAGTCAAGAGACACCGAAAAGAAAAATGAGATGACAGGAATCAAAGAGAATAGTGATGTGAAAGACATCAACAGGAATGCTGAGTCTAAAGTCACCAAACGGAAACATGAGATGAGAGATTAGTGAGAGGCAAACTATGAAAAAGAATGCTGAGTCATCAAAATGATAGATGAGATGTGAGGTATCAAAGAGAACAGTGAGGTGAGACATCAAATACAATGGTCTGTTAAGGGACACCTGAAATAAATTAGATTTGTTAGATGGAAATGTTTTGGGATTCGTCAACAATTGTGCTAGCACGAATTCTCAAGTTTTAAGGAGCAAGAATTTGTGGGGAAGTAAAGAGATTAAAGATGTACGTATATATATAAAATGTGAGCAAAACTTTCAGGGGCTATTCAGGTCTCAATATTTCATAAACTGACCAAAATTCATGTTTTGTCCTGTTTTTACTCAAGTATTTTCGACCGTTTCAGTCACTAACAAATATGGGTAAAGCAAAAGAAAAACTAAACTTTGGACAGTTTATCCACAATTTGAACCCAGAGGGATAAATAATTGGATTAGAAAATGGAATAAATATGTTATAAATTGAATAAATATATTTTAAAAAATTAAACGGAATGAACTTCTAGGTTGAACTGAACAAAATTAGTTTGCATATATATTCGCAAAATTAATGATGAAAATGGTTTGTAGCCTTGTTAATAACTGTTCATTTTTGCAGACTATTCGCTCGCTTTCTCACGAAATCTGTAACGAAGGTCCGCTCACCATAGTAGCAGTGTAAAGCAAAATTTTTGCATTGTGAGGGCTGAAGAAACTCAAATCGCATTGAGCAGGCGTCTGCAGCAGATATTAATGTAATTCCTGCAGACGTTGGTACTCGGCAAACGAATAGCCAGTCATTATCATATCTAATACAATAAATTGGATCTAGGTGTGTTGTTATATATTTGCCTCGTGAAGAAAAGAGATTTGACACATGCTCGCGTGTAATATTGGGATATTCAACGATGTTTGACATCACAAGCTATGGTTTGTCAGCTGAATTTGCTATTAAGCCAATGGGGTTCATCGTGTTATCGATTTGTGTTATTGGTTAAAAAGGTGAAGAATATATGCAATAAATCTGTATTCATTAAGCAAACTAAACTTGTGTATTGAAGAGGACGCTTTTAAATGTTTCCTTTTTTTATCAGTCAATCAATTTCTAGAGATATTATTTTGTCTATACGCCATTAAAATATCTGTCAAATCAGGAAAATATCAATACTATACTCGTGGTATTTTTTTTTTTTTTACTGTTAAAATCTATTGTTGGTATTTTCATTATTTGCCCATAGCAAGGACCCTAACAGGTGCTACAACCCCGGGTGTGGTTGGACCTGTGAACAACTATTAAGAGGTGGTTCCACTCTCCTCAGAAGCTCCCGATCAGAGGTCTTGCTTCTGGATGTAGGTCATCGTCATACCCAGGACGGGTTTTTGTTATTGTCATCACCATTCGGCCGCTGTACTCTCCGGTCTTATTTAGGTATCTGCCGATCCGGTTGCACTTGAGGAATTTTGAATTTAACCCTGTATTTAATCTATGGGAATCGATTGATCCAGTTTCGCTGTACACTTTCAGCAATATTTTATTTTTTTATTATATTTTATTCTTTATTATATTTTATTTTTATTATTTTTATTTTGCTTTATTTTATTGTTTTTATTATATTTTATTTTTATTTTTTATTATATTTTATTTTTAGTATTTTCTGTTTTGTTTTTTTTATACTTTTTTATTATATTTTACTTTTTTATATTTTATTTTTTATTTTGTTTTATTATGTTTTATTTTTATCATATTTTATTTTTATATTTTATTTTTTTATTATTATGATTGTTGTTTGTACTGCAAAGTTACTATTTTTAGCACTCTTAAACCTGTTTCCATTTAGCCTGGGTAATTACTACCCGGCCCAGGGATTGAACTCATAATTACCATGTTCCGTGGCATTTAGAGTAATTGATTGATTCGTTTTCTATCGGCTTATGAACCTTTTGCAGGTCATTTAATGGGAGAAAATATTTAATAATTTGTTTCTGAGAGAAACAGAGAAACATTACTGAGAAGAAAAGTCAATAAAATGAACAGTTTTCAAGGAGGTAGATGACGTTGCATTTAAATTTTCGTCAATTGTAGTTGACAGAAAAGCAGAAAGCTGTAAGACACATTTGTAAGTGAAAGCGAAGAAACTATTAGAATAGAACTTACGGTTACTTTTAGCAATTTCAGCGGTAAAGTGGTGAGACCTAACTGTCTACTATGCTTAAATTCATGAAGTCTAAGATGAAATCTCACTAGAACAATTAACATGAAAGTATTTATAGAAAAGGCAAAGTGGTGGGAAAGTAATTGAAACCACGATGCCAGGTCAGGACCGATAACATTGCAGATTTGGGAGTTTGTCAAGAATCTATAGATACATAGCTGAAGCACCAACTGAGATGTGACAACATTGTCCAATGCACGAACGAAAGGTAAATAGTAATAAGCTAAAATTTGAAAGAGGAATTTCCTGTATCACCTGAAATTATTGCCATAAGGAATAAATAGGTTAAAATTCGTGGAATTTAAATAAATTATTATAAAATAAAAAAAGTGAGTTTTTAACAAACAATACTTTCAGTGCATTATTTTTCACTGCAATGTGTGTGGCATTAATTTCGATATAAATAATGTTATTTAGATTAAAAGAGAACTTACCACTGACGAATGGTAGATTTATAAATGTGCCTTTATATATATATATATATATATATATATATATATATATTATTACCTAGAGTATATATATATATATATATATATATTCCCAAGAGTATAAAATCCACGTAGAGCTCAATATACAAGACAGAGCAAGAATATAATATACAAGGCTCAAAGACTAATTTTCCATGGTTATAATTAATTACGATAATTATAATGGATGGATTTGAATTTGTAGGTTTGATGAATTGGGTCGTTAATTAATATTTGAGCTATATATATATATATATATATATATATATATATATATATATATATATATTTTTTCAAACCTTATTTTGAGTTGATAGCCTTATTTGATTAGATGCTGCAGTTATTTTAAACAGTATATATTTCCCGAGTGCGCACGTCGGGAAACGAAATAAATAATGATTAAAATAAACAGAACGTCTACTCAAATACTGGTTTCCGATAAAAAAAAAAGTAACATTTGAAGCAAATTAAAATATGTTGGCTTAAAAAATAAAATCTTTTCTCTCTTTAAAATGATATAAAAAAGCAAATTTTATCGTCACAATATTTGTACCGTGGTGTTGTTGGCACTGGTTCTTCATTTTGTATTAACTATTGTTGTTTCCGTTTTCTGTTGCTATGCACAACCCATTTTTCATCACCTTTAACAATGCGAGTCCAACATGAAAGGTTGGCATATCTAGTTAAAAGAAAATCTTCCGCAGATTGTAGAACGTTGTGTTCGATTCTTAAGCAGCAGTTCACGAGGAACCAAAATTCGGTTTTTGTGAGTTTTCAAACCTGAGAAATGTACTGACAAATATTCTAGATGCAGTTTCTTACCATTCAGCTTTGGTTCTGCTTAGGTTGGTTAACTTAAAATTGATAGCAGTGAAATACGTAATTACTTTTCAAAAGCCATAATGTATTAGAATATATTTTGAGTATGTATATATTTCGAGAATGTATTTCGAGTTTTTACACATATTTTCTCCAAAACCTATTTCATGTACACATATAAGGTCTATCTATGATTCCGCTATATTATGTATATTATTAATATATATTAAGGCATGTTAAATATATATTCATTTTTTACCTAGTCCGAAACTTATACCCGTATGCAAATTAATTGAAACAGCCTTTCGTTCACCATACAGTCAGTTTTAGATCCACTGGAGCGACAGAGTGTAATCGATTTCTATTTTTCCCCAGATTAGGTCATTCTCAGTGGTGTTCAGTAATATGAATCTATTCTTGGGTTGTATGATGAAATTTGTTAGGCATAGAAAATATTGTGTCATCCGGGATTGCATCAGAGTTTTATTACGTGCAGCCACTATTGTTTCGACTGTCGATTAGTTGTCCATTGTCTGCGATAGACGTTACTCCAAGAAGCGTACGAAAATTGTAACGCTGCACGAACACACTGCCAAGCCTTAGCAGTGAACAAATCAAAGTACTATAGACGGGTTCGCAAACTCTCCTGATTTAAATCCAATCGAGAATCTTTGGTCAATCTGCAAGGAACGACTTCATGGAATGGATATACAAAGTACTAACATGTGCACTGGATCATGTTTCAGTGGAAAAATACGAAAAAAAAAAATAATAACGGAATTATTTGTTTTGTTTCAATTAATTTACACAAGGGTGTATTTCATGTATACATGTAAATTTTTTTTATTTTCTCGATTTTTAAGTCTCCAGTTTGTAGTTAGCATCTTGTTTGGTGCTAACCATATATTCTGTCTTCTTACAATTGATAGTTAGTTCTTTCTTCTCGCTTTCCATATTGCCTTCTGTCGGAGTTTTTGTAGTTTTCTTTCTGTGTCATGTGTATATTTTATTCTGTTAAGATTGTGGCCGCCAGTAATTAATTCTAGCAGTAGTATTCTCAAAATCATCTCATTGTAAAGGCTGAATAAGTCCGGTGAGAAGACCCATCCTTGTCTCAGGCCCCTCTATATTTTTGTGTATTTACTGAATTGATTTTCTATCCGTATATCGATGGTTTAGTTCCGGTAATAAATTCTGGATTGTTCTAATACTTAAATAAGTATATTCAAATACTTAAACAAGTATATTCAAATACTTAAATAAGTATATTCAAATACTTAAATAAGTATATTCAAGGTAAAAACCAGGCATTTCCAAATTAAAAGAATAAAAACGAAATTGCTAAAAATAATTTGCTAAAAACAAAGTGTGACTTTGGTTAAAGGTATTTGCTTTCTCCTCCCTTCAGTCCAAATACTTTTTTATCTTTTTGATATCTACTTAAATTACCTAGGTTTTTCTCTCCATATGTCGACCCCCAGAATATTTTTAATGCCACCCGGAATCCATTCTGTCTACCCCGTCTCACAACCTCTAATTTTCTTATCAAAACCTTCTCACCAATCCCTTCCCACCGCATAAACATCCCCAAACCCGATTTCTTAGTCTTGACCTTTAAATTCGTCAGTCGTCAACTTTCATTTACTTGCGCCACTACAGAGCCGTCAGCACTTCAGGTTGCTGTTCACAGTAAACTACACGCTTGCCTTTGTTTTACTGACCTGTCTTTTTTTCTCCTCTCATGTACTCCGCCAGTAATTCGGTGTAACTTTCTTCCCGCGCGGAATTTCATTGTACTTATCTACACAAAAATACATAAGCCTGTAGGAATTGTTTTGTGAAAAGACTTGTAAAATCCCATGAAGGAAAGAAAAAAACGTTTCTCTTTTTATGTAGTGCGTAAATTTGTCATGACCTTTAACTTCTTTGACCTTCATACTGATAGCCTACTTTTGTTCTGAATAGATTCGAGAAAATTGAAAGAATACACTCATACTATGCATACCTTTTTAAATTGTGATGCATACCGTAATTTCTCGAAAATAATACGCATTTATTTTACTCTAAATAATACGCATTTATTTTACTCTAAATTACCGGTGATAGTACGGATGCGTATTATAAATCGGTTTAAACAAAAATGTTTTTTGTTATTGATTTATAAATACGTACTTGTTATTCTAAAATAAGAAAGATATTATCTCAGTTTTCATTTTAAATCCAACAATAATAATTCTAACATTTTTGGTCAATAAATTTATGTTTATCAGTAACCGCATTTTTTATTTGTCGAAAACAATCAGAAATCTATAATCTATTTCTTTTACAAATTCAAACTTTGTTCCTTATTTGGATATTGAGCTTTTCTTCCTCTACCTTTGACACTTGATTTACACTTTTTAGTTCAAAAATGTATGTTAGCCTCATTCAACTCATATTCTATAACTGCAGCTCTGTTTCCTATTCTTTCTGCTAATTCTATTAGTTTTTGTTTAAAGTTTGCACTATAACTCACACGTCTTGATGACATTTTGGCGGTAAAATAAAATTTTATATTTATCAGGAAAACCGCTGGTAATTTTCAACAGCCGCTTAGTTTCGATTTTATTATTAATGTCAAGGTCGACAAAATGTCATCGTAATTATTTTTTTTTTTTTTGACAAAATTTATAGATGCCTCTTAGGAATAGGGAGAGATAGATTTCTTAATTTTTGGATCATTTGTTGGGGTGCGTATTATTTATGGGTGCGTATTATTTTCAAGAAATTACGGTATATTTTGTGAGAAATCCGTTTTTATGCTTCAATAAAAATGACAGACAAAGAATATCTTTTGAGGTTTCCTTAATTCAATTTTAGGGCTTTTTTTTTATTAAAGTTTTCTTTTTTGAAGACAGTATCGAAAAAGTCTCCATAATACTGTTTTCGGCTATTACTTTAGCCATTTTCAAGGTTGAATGGGGATTAATTTCCCATCGTATCTAAAAATAATTATATATTTTTACTATACTGGGTCATTTTTTTTCCGCGGCATTTTGCCTAGCTTCTGAATACGGTCAATATATAATGAGAGAGCGGAATACATTTAAATAAAATGAGTGCATTTAAATTGCACTTCGACTTTTGAGAACCAGAATGATTATAAATAATTCTGTTTGTAAGCAAGTCGTATGTGAAACGTCATTCCCCTTTCCTTTTTTTGCATCTTTATAGTGAGTAAATTATTTTGATCTACTTCTGATTTTTTTTCGAGTCTTTATAAATCCGTCCATTTTAAGTAGACGAATCCACCATATAACTTGCGTGATTTTCGACCAAATATTTTCTCTTAGATCGCACATATATCTTTTATTTTCTCTTTATTCGCTTACGTTTTCGCAATCACAATAATCTTGACCTCTTGAAGTCTAGAGTCGGCCGCCATTTTTGCCTTTTCCTACGCTCATGCGACTCCACACTGACACCCTCTGCCTTGAGATAAGCACATATTTACTTTCAACATAATATCCTTCATTATCAGTACACTAAATGCATTGGTGAATTTCACCATCCACATCGATTTATTTGCAGAGTACTACCTCAATTTTAAAAAATCGTAAATTAAACGAAGAAAGAAAGAAAAACTAGATTGAAAAAAATTCAAAGCCTTCTTTATTTTTAAACTATTTCGGAATGTTGCTGCTAAATTTACACTTTTCTTGAGGCCTTTAAACCCACTTTTTTTCTTTCTGTCCTCTCTCTGTCCATCAAGTGCTTCGTTATTGTTCAAATGCCTCTGCTGTCTCACGTCTCTATCGCATGAACACGAACATCGTGACGAATGCCAATCTACGCTACGAATCTCTTTCTCCGCTTTGCTTAGCAACCTCGTGTGACAGGAGCGATTTATTAGCGTCGTCTTTTACAGATTCAGTCTGTCGCCTTGATAAGCGACTGGCTGAGAAAGGAAAGACAAAGGTGGACATACAGCGGTACTGCGAAAAAGAACGAGGGAAAGAAAAAAAAGGAAAGAAAGAGAAAAAGTTATAAAAAATATAAAGGAGGACTCGTAAGATGGAAAGCGTAACTTAAATATGGCACAAGGCTGAATGTATGGAAGCACTCAATGATGATCAAACTCCCTACACAGTTCTGCTAAGATGGAAATGAAGGAAACCAATTCGGGAGAGGGAAAAGAATGTGAATGGATAAGAGAGAGAGAAAGAGAGAAAAAAGAAAGAAAGAGAGAGAGAAAGAAAGAAAGGGGGTGAGAGAGAGAGAAAGAAAGAAAGCTGGTGAAAAAGAGAGAGAAAGAAAGGGGGTGAAAGAAAGAAAGGGGGTAGGAGAGAGAAAGAAAGAGAGAATGACAGAAAGGGGTGAGAGAGAGAGAGACAGAAAGAGAGAGAGAAAGGGGTGAGAGAGCAAAAGAAAGAGAGGATGAAAGAAAGTGGGTGAGAGAGAGATAGAGAAAGAAAGAGAGAGAAAGAGAAAGGGGTGAGAGAGAGAAAGAAAGAGAGAATGAAAGAAAGTAGGTGAGAGAGAGAAATAGAGAGAGAGAGAGAGAGACGCACACAGACATGCAAATGTATGTGTGAAAATTCACAGAATATATCTGTAGAAAAGACAAATTGAATAAAATAGACAATAGGAAAACTGATTAGTTTTTGCCGACGCGTTTCATTATCCGACTTTATCAAGGCAAGTGATGATAAACAAAAGCGAAATGATGTATAGTTACACGAAATTCAAAACTTCTAAAAGTTATATATATATATATATATATATATATATATATATATGTATCTAAATTTAAAAATAAAATTAAAAGATACATATGTACTCTGTCAGATTTTGTTATTAATAGCGTATTCGTGTCGTCAAAAATGACAATTTTTAGAAAGTTTTAATAGTTAGATATGAAAAAAAAAGTCTTGAAACATTGGCTTGAGATTCAATAAAGTTAAGATAAAGAATTCTCTAGCAATTGTTAGAAAGTTTTACTAATGAGATGCAGTGAAACAAAAGTCTTTAAACAATGTCCTGAGATTCAATAAATCGGAGAATGAAAGCCAATCAACCGTTTAATTAATCCGTTCCTTTTATATTTTTAGACTTTTAGTGTTATCCATAATTCATTGATTACTCCTGGTATTACATAAATCGCCTTTTGCTCAATATATTTCTATGTTGAAAATCTATTTAACAGTCACATATAAATAGATTTCCAAAGAAAAAAAATGAGCAAGAAATCGACGAAGACGGTGACAAAGCCTATTCCAAGACTAAATTGAAGCAAGATAATCACTTAATAGCCTTAAGTACTTGAGTGCCTCACATGAAAGACTTGAACAAATGAGATTATATTCTAATAAACGTAGGAGCAAAGGAACTGATTAATTAAACGGTTCATTTTGCTCGGGAACTACTTTAGTCTAAATGCAGGTAAATACATTATTTGTATAACCATACCGTCAAAAATGGCGGCAAGTCTTAGAAAGTTTTAGTAGTGAGATGCAGTGAAACAAAAATCTTGAAACAATGTATTGAGATTCAATAAAACGGAGATAAAAACTCACAACTAAAATAGATGCCAATGAACCGTTTAATCAATCAGTTCCCTTCATATTTTTTAGACGTTCAATGGTATCTATGATTCATTGATTACTCCTGGCATCATATAAATCGCTTTTTACTCAATATCTTTTCATGTAAAAAGTTTTATGTGTTTAATACAGCAGTGAGATATAAATATGTCTCGTAAGAAAAATATGGCGACGACAAATATGAGAACGGCGACGACAGAATTTAATTCCAGAACAACTTGAAGCAAGACAACCAATAAATGAATAAGATATCTGAGCACCTCACATGAAAGGCATGAATAAATGAGACTGCAATCTAAAAAAGGTAGCAGTAAAGTAACTAGTTAATTAAACGGTTCATTTTACCCGGGAATTAATTTTGTCTAAAACCAAATAAATTTTTTATTTGGTATAGTTTAAAACAACTAAGGGAAGTAATCACTCATAAATTTACTAAATTAAGTTGATTTACGTCCCTTCCTAC
>CAHIKZ030001775.1:362500-370000 GCA_903632075.3 Acanthosepion pharaonis | reverse complement strand
GAAAAGAGAGAGAGAGAGGGAGAAAGAGAGAGAAAGAGAGAGAGGACAGGAGAAAAATAGAAAAAGAAACTACGAAGAAAAAAAAAACCCAAAAATCAAAATTATGGAAAAAATAAAAAATCAAGAAAAGAGAATATAAAAAAACCCCAAAAGTATCATAAAGTAAAGGTGAAATGAAGAAGAATTAAAGGAAAAACCGAGAACGCAAGTGAAATGGCGCTAAGGTAAAAGAAAAGACGAAAGAGGACGATATGCCTTGAAAGAGGATGAAAATTAGAAAAAAGAAAAATATGAAAGATTCAAAGAAAAACCCAGAGAGAGAGAGAGAGAGAGAGAAAAAAGGTAAAGATTAGTGAAAAAGAGAAAGTCAGCGAGATAGTGCCTCTGTGTGTGTGTGTGAGAGAGAGAGAGAAAGAGAGAGAGAGAAAGAGAGAGAGAGAAGAAAAACAACGCAAAACAACATAGAACAATAAAAATAAACTAAAAACTTTTTACTTATAACTTCTGCAAGTCGGACCAGCATGTGGACGGATAGATTTCCGGCATCAATATTCCCCGAGAATAGTGGCTTGGAACCAGTTTTATTGTTTGCTTGTTTGTTTTCACCTTCAATCTTAGAAGCAGTTTAAAAGGTCAACTAACCAATAAAGAATTTGAGAAACAATTTTATTTCTATCCGTTAATACTATTTATTTATTTATTATTATTATTATTTGCTTATGTTGTTTCTTGCTTTGTATCATGTAGAGCCGGGTCGAAGCTATGGTCCTTAGGCCCTATCGGAAAATTGTCATTTAATTGATAGCACTTTCCTTAGTATATTGGATGTTCCTAGTAGGGTCATCTTCTGCGTAACTTATACTAGCAGTAGAGCACGGCGTTGCCCGGAGATGTAACAGTAAGAGATAGATCAAGTATTGACCATCATAAACACTGTAAAATAAAATTGACAAAGATTATTGTTTTAGATTGACGGACACGCATGTCTTAATTTTTTTTTTTTTTCGTTATTTTTTTACGAATTGGTCAAACCCAAACTCAAACAAAAACATTGTTTTCAATTGTTATGAGTCTATCGATTGAATAGAATTTTATTATAAACAATTGTCTTGTAAATGGAATTTTTTAAAGCATTCTGAATGTAAAAATAAAGAAAAAAGTGTGCAAGACAATAAGAAACACTACCTGCCAAAAAAAGTGAAGTTTTGTTGAAATCGGTTGAAAAATGTAGGAAATCTGATCCCATATATAAACGAACACACACAAACAACCTGGGTTTTATATGATATGAGTTGTCCCCCTTTCATTCTGGCGACAGAATCGTATTTTATCGTGTTTTCAAATTGATTTCGTGCAAAAACAATTGTGTTTTTCCAATTTTTGGCACTGTCAGAACCACCGCAAGGTAATTTTACATATTTGTTGAAATCAGTTGAAAAATGTAGGAAATCCGATCCAATATATAAACGTACACACACACACACACACACACACACACACACACACACACACACACACACACACAATCTGCGTTTTATAATAAGTAAGATGTTGATGTTACCTGGGAAACTGTTACTAAAATTGTCCATTCGTTATCCATCTTCTTATATGGCAGTGAATGTTGAACAATCTCCCCACGGACGAGGAAAAAAACTAGAGGCAGCATAAATGTGGTTCCACAGAAGGATATTGAGAATTTAATGAACGGAACGAGTAAGCAACAAGGAAGTCTTTACAAAAATTGTAAAAATCAGGCAAAAACATCTGAAATCCCTTAAACACAGAATGAGGGCGAGGAAAATTTGAGAACGAATGGACTATAGCGAGCCACTTAACTGGTGAGCTTGTGTGAGTGTATAGTGGAAAGATGGCGGAACCTTAGAAAAGGGAGAAAAACTGTTAAGAAAAAATGTAAAAACTACTAAGAAAAACTATAAAAACTGTTAAGTAAAAAATGTAAAAGTTACTAAGAAAAACATTATTTACATTATTCGGACTATTTTTTCTCATCTTTGTCGCCATAGTTATTACAACGTTTCGGCCGTTTTACGCTCCGGCCTTCTTCAAGGACACCTGGCACAGTAGATAAAGGCAATAGTTAAATCCAGTGACATGACCCAAAGAGTGTGAGTTCAATACCCGGTTAAGGCAGTGGAGAACTTTCAGAGGGAAATTAACAGGATATAACTGATAACTGACATCCATTAAACCCTGCACGTGGAACTAGAACAGTCTAACCCAGTGAACGAAATAAAGGGTTCAGTTCGACATTCCAACCACCTGAAGAAGGCCGGTGGTACAACGACCGAAACGTTGTAATAAATATGGCGACAAAGATGAGGACAATAGTCCGAATAATGTAAATAATGTACATAATACCTCATCTCAGAAATATAGACAGACACTAAAAAAAATTATAAAAATTGTTAAGAAAAACTGTAAAAACTGCCTTGAGAATTAGTAACGGAGTTGGGTGGGGGCACCGTACCATAGATTCGGCGGTGAGCGTTCATCATAAATTTGGGGGTTAATCCTAAATTCTGATTGGCACGAGACCCTTGCACCGGCCCTGCTTAGGGGCTTCTTTCCTAACGCTTTGTTTAAAATCGTGTGCAACGTCAACCTCATAATTAGGTTATTATTACCATTTTGCGTTACATCCGCAATCAGTTTTAGAAGCTGTTGTTTTTGAAAGTCCCCAATAGATGCCGTTTCTATTATTTGATGTAGTTCTTTACTTCTGATTTTGTAGCCCCTGTTCACAAGATTAACCAAAAAAAAGGGGGGGGATTGTCCTCGTCAAGACTTACATGCTTCATTCGCTCGAAGCCATTTTTAACCATCGATCTAAGAAGACGTCTTTATATAGCTGACAGGCTAGATATTTCCAAACGCGTTTAGCGCCATACATGACATCCAGATGAAAGCATCGATCTGACGAGGATATTTAAAATCGAGACTTTCATATGGTTGTTATGCCTGACGCCAAACTCGTTCAGAAATATATCTGTCAACTGCATACAAGCGCTTTCAGTTTATTTCTGAGCGAGGTTGGCGCCAGTCGTAACATCCATATGAAAGTCTCGATCATAAATAGACTCGTCAGATCGATGCTTTCATATGGACGTCATAAATAACTCTACAGACAAGCCATCAAAATAATAATCAAAGGGTTTATATATTAATAACTTCCTTCACATTTACCTACATATTTACTGTCTGTTAGCATCCCACCCGGCTTCCTGCTAACACGAGATGTTCTTGCAACGTTACAGATACGTCGCCTTTTGGTTCGGGGATATGGGATATTGTGGTTACTGTAACATTGCTGTCAAATATTTTCCTGGCCTCAAATTGACTGCTCACTCCGAGTGTTATGGTAACACTGAAAAGTGCAGTCGCTTAAAAAAGCCGCAATGGTCAAGGTTAACATTAGAATTCTTTTTCTGAACATAACTAATATATCATCTTCTATGTACAGCATTGCTTCAGGACATAGGCGATCATGGCTCTCCACAACGTTCTATAAAGTGTGGCTCTTAGCAGTTCTTCTTAGCAGTTTTTACTGTTTTTCTTAAAAGTTTTTATAATTTTCTTACAAGTTTTTATCATTTTAACAGTTTTTACATTTTCTTATCAGTTTTTAGTTTTCTCAGCAGTTTTTAAACAGTTTTCTTACCCGTTTCTATAGCTTTCTCAGCAGTTTTACAGTCTTAAGAGTTTTTATAGTTGTCTTAGTAGCTTTTACATTTTTTCTTGGCAGTTTTTCTTTCTTTTCTAAGGTCCCGCCCCCTTCCACTATACACTATATGTTACTAGTTCTCAATGCAGTTTTTACAGTTTTTCTTAACAATTTTTATAGTTTTTCTTAGTACCTGTCTATATTTTTGAGATGAGGTATTATGTACATTATTTACATTATTCAGATTCTTGTACTCATACGTTGTACGCTCCGGCCTTCTTCAGGTGGTTGGAATGTCGAACTGAACCCTTTATTTCGCTCAATGGGGTAGACTGTTCTAGTTCCACATGCCATGTTTAATGGATGTCAGTTATCAGTTATCTCCTGTTAATTTCCCTCTGAAAGTTCTCCACTGCCTTAACCGAGTATTGAACTCACACTCTTTGGGCCCTGTCACTGGATTTAACTATTGCCTTTATCTACTGTGCCAGGTGTCCTTGAAGAAAGCCGAAGCGTACAACGGCAGAAACGTTGTAATAAATATGGTGACAAAGATGTGGACAATAGTCCGAATAATGTAAATAATGTTTTTCTTAGTAGTTTTTACATTTTTTCTTAACAGTTTTTATAGTTTTTCTTAGTAGTTTTTACATTTTTTCTTAACAGTTTTTATAGCTTTTCTTAGTAGTTTTTACATTTTTTCTTAACAGTTTTTATAGTTTTTCTTAGTAGTTTTTACATTTTTTCTTAACAGTTTTTATAGTTTTTCTTAGTAGTTTTTACATTTTTTTCTTAACAGTTTTTATAGTTTTTCTTAGTAGTTTTTACATTTTTTCTTAACAGTTTTTCTCCCTTTTCTAAGGTCCCACCCTCCTTCCACTATCCACTCACACAAGCTCACCAGTTAAATGGCTCGTTATAATGCCCTCATTCTGTATTGAAGGGATTTCAGCTGTTTTTACCTGATTTTAAGTAGGTTTTCTTTTTTTACGATTTTTTCAAGACTTCCTTGTTGCTTACTCGTTCCGTCAATTAAATTCTCAATATCCTCCTGTAGAACCACATTTTTGCTGCCTCTAGTTTTTTTTTCTCATCCGAGATTATTCAACTTTCACTGCCATATAAGAAGATGGATATCACAGTCCATCACTCATTTCTTTGTTTCTAACATAAATGTTTATGTTACTCAGCACCTTGCTTAGCTTCTGGAAGGCATCTTTCGCTCGTTCAATGCGTGTTTGGATCTCGGTGCCGCATTTTCGATCATTTGTTAAAACGCTTCTCAGATATTTGAACTTTTTGCATTTGCTTGATGTTTATATCTCTAATTCGTAACTCGCATCTTAGGCTTTTTTCTCTTATCGATGACCATACTTTTTTGTCTTTTTGCAGTTGATGGTTGGTCCTTTCGTTTTCGTTTTATCCTAACATTCTGCTCAGGATGTTCTGTAGTTTCTTTTCCGAGTCGGCTATCAACGCAATGTCATCTGCGTATGGAATACTCTTGCCATATATAGTCTGGTGCCCCGGCTGTTTGTCTTAAGGTCCTCGAGAAAATATAGAGACAGATATGCAATGTATTGTAATTTGCTCTGACCTGGCATATCGTCTACAGTCGCTTTCTCACAGACGTGCCGTGGCTTCCCTCTGTCTTTTCTACAAATACTTTCACGTTAACTGCTCCGAGGAGCTACTTTCGCTGGTTCTCAGACTGCATGAATTTAAACGTTCAACTAGGCTGGCATCTCAATCCCACTATTTCATTGTCAAAACAGTTAAATGTAGCCGTCTTTTCTACACTAGCTTTATGTCTCGCACCTGTGGAATACCCTTACTATTACTTGTTTTCCTGATAGCTATAATCTCCAACTATTCAAATGTAATGTCAATCGACATCTCCGGATGCCTTGATCTATTCCCTATTCGTCTCTTCATCCTTTCCTCTATCACGCTTCTTTACTCTTGCTCCCACTCTCTGTAACCCCTTGCGTGCTAGTGGCACTCCCGCCTTGCTTGGGGTGAAATGCTTAAAAAAAAGTATCTTATATTGGTAAGATTACATCCACCGATATTAAATGCTGGCAGGGACTCCAGTTTTCTAAGGTTAACGTTACTGTAGAGGTTGAATAAAATGGAGGGGAAAACACAATCCTCGTGAAGTTATTCAACTACTGCTTGAAGGAGAAATCAGTCCCCAGCCTACGGACGGTGTGAAGCGTATGTCCTGTCTTCAAGAATGCTGGCGTGCGATCTTTCCCATCCCAGTACAGACCCATCAATCTCCTTATTATCATCAGCAAGATTTTTGAGGCTATAATAAATAGAGAGACCGTCGAATACCTAATAAACAACAACCTCTTCAACGAAGAACAATATGGGTTTTGATCGCCCCCATCCACTGCCGGCGTCCTAACTACAACCCACTCGCAGAATCAGTGAGGCTCTCGAGGACAAACACACATCGAGGACCATAGCACACTAGATATCTCAAAGGTCCCCGAAAAAGTGGGGCACAAAGGCTTACGACACAAGCTCTCCAACTATGGAATCACGAGAAGGGTCTTCTCGATCATAAAATTCTTACTAATACGTAGGTCCCTGAAGGTAGTTATTAATGACCAGCCCTGCAGTCAAAGCAAGCATTCTTCAGGGTTCACTCCCCCCCCTCTCTCTCTCTCTCTCTCTCTCTCTATATATATATATATATATATATATATATACATATATATATATATATACATACAATAATTTACATCTCTCTCTCTCTCACACACACACAGGCTCACGCACACTACATATATAATGAGACAAGCTTGTTAACCATTACACCATTCCGCGGTTCCCATTCACAAAGGGTTTATTTACCGTAAAATCAAATCAATCGACGAAGCAACGGCTTCAAAACTTTATCGATAACGATCTCAGAATAACAATCGTAAACATGGCCAAAGAACTTCAGGTGTTGAAGTTTAGCATCAAAGTTTAGCATCTATGACGCACAAAGACATTCGATACATATCGTATGTACTGAGGAGAGAACAATCCATGTCTGTAAAGAAAAACCTGTTTAATTCGTACGAAGCGGATATTTCAGAAGGTTAAAACCTTACGAACATGACGCACGCTTCGGTTCTTCCCTGATGAGAAAAACATCGACGAAATCCAAAGATCAAACATGAGAAATGACAGATGGTTATATGCAGATCTCGCTGATGTCCCCAGAGTAAGGTACGCTAAGTGTCTAAACAACTTTGATTGTTTTAAGTTGGAGAGTAATGAAGTTATGTCATGCTATTTTCCGGGTCTTCGAATTATTGCTGCAGGAGACACTGAGTTGCTGGACACAGTTGTTAAGCCCTGGATGGATAATTTACGCAGGTCTTTCCAGGAAAAGCTTTCAGAAAAAAAAAGAGTTTTAAATGCTGGATAATCTATTCATTGGTAAAATAGAGACTAGAAGACAGAATAATATCATTCCACCGATAAATGCTAAAAATAGCACAGACAGAACATGTGAGCGATGAGGAAGTTTAAAAAAAAATCAAGGAAACGTAGACTTAAAATAAGAAGGAGACACCTGCAATTTCTGTAATAGATAATAAGGAAAGTGGGCCTGGAGAATTTAACACACATACGACAGGACATATTGAATGTAAGAAAAGCAGGGGGGAAGTGTGTGTAGGCTTTGTATGAATGGATGACAGAACAGGAACAGAGAAAGATAAAAAAGTTACTTAGAAAAATAAGGGGAGCTAAACTGTAGAGAAACACGATCGTAAATTCAATCCCTAATTATTAAAAAAAGCGATTGGAACACA